>PVJO010023058.1:0-26829 GCA_004026905.1 Hystrix cristata | reverse complement strand
GCATGAGTAGAACTTATGGAGAGTTTCCAGGGTGATGCTAAGGAGATGGGCAAGCGGTGGACATGGTGGGGACAGGAGTCAGAGGAATCTCAAGCCATTTTGTGTTTGTGTGCTAGTAATATTAGATGGTTTAGTAAACTCATGCTATTTTGAAGCATGCCGGTTACAGGAGCACTTATATCATCTATCAAAACATTGTAAAAGTTAACTCTTAAAGTATAACTGGTCTTCCTCATTAATTCGGAAAATTCATTCTTCTTTCTAGCATGACTATAGTGATTACTCGTAATCTAACACTTTTATTCTTGTAACATGACTCATATTAGTTCACTGTGAGTCTAAAGTAAATTCATGTCTGTCTTAATTACAAGGCTAGTTTCTATTATTTTGGACACATTTTCTATCAGAGATTTTCAATTGTGATGAGAGTTTCTTTTTCTTGTTAAATAAAAAAAACTGACAAATAGACTTTTAAGTTTTTGATGATAAACAATGAGTTTTTATTTTTAAGAAGAGACACCTTAAAAATAATACTAAAGCGTGCCTTTAAAAACAATCAATCCAAAGTAATCATTCCAAAGAAGAATCATAAACCATTTCAGACATAGAAGGAAAGGATATGGGATTGGCACCTATTACCAGTGGATTCTTGGCACTTCAGGAACTGGAGAAGAAAGTTAATTCTCTTTGCATCATTGAACAGGCAGCGGAGTGTGTTATAAATATTAAACAGGCGAGACTGTTCTTCAGCTGGCTTCAAGATTTGAAGTCCTGGCCACAAAGCATAGTCCACACTTTCTGTGATTTCAGGATTGAACTAGACAACAAAAAGACAATCACTTATTAATAACATTATTAATATTTGTATATTCTTGTCTCATCCAATTGCTAAATTTAGATTTGAGAAGTTATGAAAATACAAAACTCTAGCCAAAGCATAAATTGTCATGGATCCTGTCCAGCTCATCATAACCCTATTAGTCATCCAAAGCTAGAAGCAGAACACAGGGGCTGCTCTTCTGACATGCAAGTGACCACAGGTGAAGGACAGTCCTGCAGAAGTGGACAGGTGGAGATCCAGAAAGTTGCTACTTGAAAATAAACTTGGATTTCACCAAGGAATAATGGAGGGACTTGCTTCCATTCTCATGCTTAAGGAAATTTTACATTTCCTGAAATTTGTATTTCATTTCCATTTGTATTCCATTTGTGTTTCATTTCTTCTGATAGTTCAGCATTTACTTGTTGTTGCTTTGAACTGAATCTATTCTGAGCATTGTATCTGCACCAAGATTTTAGAAATGGTAAGAACTGCACTTTGTGCTTTAAAATGCTGAACCTCAAGTCATGACTGAAAAAATGTCAGAATCTCTCATTCCACCCAGTAAAAATACATTTCAAATTTCCATGTTAAATAGCTGCCTTCTTCTGCATTCTCTGGGCATGGAGTTATGGATATGTGTATAACCAGGGTGCTGGCAGCTGAGGGCTGTGCTGTGGGTGCGTGAGACTGTGCTTCAGAAGAGGGCTGCACAGCTCAAGAGCAAGCAGGCTCCCTGTGCCTGCCATCGGCCTCTGCACGCAGAGACCCTCAGCTCTCAGAGTCCAGTGACACTGTGGGGCTCTGCAGATGTCAGCCGATTTGCAAGGCTGCTAGGCACACACCCGGGGCCATGGCAGACCCTGATCTGCTGAGCTTTCTCCTGCACAGGAAGAATACTTTTCACTGAAGTATGAAGCAGTTTATATTTTATCTTGATTTCTTTTTTATTAATTTTTGGGGCTTGAGTCCTATGACAATATTTCCTGAAAAAATATACCATGATATGAACTGTAATATATAAGTCATAGAAAAGAGAACATAAAATCAACCATGATAGAACAAATTAGTGACCTCTGAAAACTGGCTCACAGTAATGACAGAAATAAATTGAAATTAAGCTGTTTCTTTCCTATGATCTTTGGTTAATATGTGCTTTTTATTTATGTTGGAGATAGCCTTTTCTTTTAAAAATGACAAAAAATAACACGTCAACACTTATTAAAATATCAGAAATATAAAATTACTTCTGTTATTTCTAAAATCATATACTATTTTAATATCCTCCATTTTTTTCTTTGAATATTAGAAAGGGGGTTATGTTTAATGTCATTAATGTTGGACTTTTCCTATATAAGTGGAGATATATATTTAAAATATCAAGTCAATCTATGTATTGCATATTATTTCTGAAGATTAAATGTAATAATACAAATTTTCATTCAGGAACACCAAGGAAACCAAGACTTCTGATGACTTTGTGTAAACTGTAACACAAGGAACATTCCAGGATTGAAATACTACTTCTTTTGAGATGCTTTAACACCTAGTGCTTGTGGGACAGCACTGATAAGCTGGCTTCCCAGTCTACTCTGGCCAGAGGTGTGAAAGCAGACCGTCCTATATGATTTTGATTTTTTCCTTTCTCTTTTCGAACACTAATTCTCTTATGTGAGAAAAAGAAGAGAAATAATGTTACCAAAATATCTGCATTTTTGTTCTGCGATACTTTGAAGAAACGTTTCTTTTGAAGATGCTTTTCTCTGATTTTCTTTCCTGAAATATGTTTAACCACCCACCCCAGGAAAGGACAAGTCTCTGGGGACTTCGTGGACATGAAGGGAAGATGGCACCTGTCTCCACAGTGAACCCCAACACTCCTTTACATTATGATCTGCACTATATTTGCCTAAGACTCTTATTTTGTTTAATAGCAGAGTAGAAGATGGAATATTGGGCCTAAATATTGTTTGTGCAAAATGAGGGATTCAAAGTATTTCTCAACTCAGATCGAAACTCATTATTAGAAAATCAAGGAAGCATGGAAATGTTGCTCACCTGGTGGGCTATCTGACTTGTGATTTCTTGAAGTTGGTGGTTTTCATCAGCGATAATCTCCACTTGGACTGTGAGAGAATGATTGAATTTTGGCAGATGTCGTGCTTCCTGGGCCAGGTACATGAGAGGGTCGTCCCAGGAATGTAGCAAGCGGATCACCGTGTTGATAATGCCTGTATCCTATGCAGCCAGTTTGGATCAATCACAGTAAAATAAATAAGGTACAGCTGGGTTAGTTACATGTAACTTTGGCTCTAAGAGGTGGAAGAAATATATGTCCTTGTTATTCTGTTTCTATGTAATATCTTTCTGTAGATGATAGAAGTTATAAGAAAAATGCAGTTTATGCATTTGACCTATATTGTGCTACAGTAAAACAAACAAAAATGTCTGTGAACATAACTAATTTTTTCTAATGAGAGTTCTAATGGATACCATTCAATTTTGTTTTCAGCTTGAAATTCTGTTTAAAAAACATTAACGTTGTGTTCTTGACAGGGATTCAGAAGATAGAGATGGTAACAAAACAATCAGAGCATAGTTAAATGATCAAGGCTTGATGTGTAGGTCTTGTTGTCGTCATAACAGAGGCCCAAGATGCATCCATGAGAGCTGTGATGTAATATTGACCAGGACACGCAGAGGAGGAGGCCGAGGAGAGAGTGTAGAGTGAAGAAGTCGGCATCAGAGAAGCAGAAACAGAAGGAGAGTGTTGAAAGTATAGGCGAGACGGCACAGATCAGACAGGGGCCAGTAATGTAAACATTGCCAATGCAGGAATCACTCAGAACTTGTAATAAATAAAACTGAATCTGCATTTCTTACATGTGTACATGAGTATCCCATTCAGTCCAAACTTCCCCACAGCATAATATATTCAACCCCAGGTACAAGACAGTGGTCAAAATAGTATCATGTGCATGGTTAATTTCTGATGGTGGTACAATCTTCACTTAGCATTTGATTTTATATATAGTTTATCACTTACACAGAGTACTTTTTCTTTGGCTACTTGCTCTTCTCCCATTTTTCTCTGCAGGTGTGACTACTGCTACCATTAATCACTGTCCCTCTCGGAGCCCAGCCGGCAGTGCACAATGCAGCTGTTCTGGTGGAGCTGGGCTGGGGACTCACCTGTATCAGCTTGGCCTCCTTCTTCCCAGCTGGAGTGGGGATAATGAATGTGTGGCACACTGTCATGGCTGGCATGGAGACAAAGGGGCTCTGGCTCTGGTAAAACTGCTTTTTCTGAAAATGTTGAAAATATTTCAATTAGTTGGGGCTCAGAAATTGAAAATATGAAACTGTTATGAAAATATTAATACCTTTGATGGATGTGTAATAGTTTGTGAAAAACTGGAGATAGTTCAATACTGAATCTAAAAAATTATGAAAGTAACCATTTTTCCTGATGTTTCCCAGTAGTTCTGTAATCTCACTATCTTTAACTCACTTTTCTAAACTCTCCATCTCTTCCCTTCTTTGCTATGTCCTGCTGTCTCGTCCTTCCTAGGAGTTACTATCTGAAATGCAAACCATAAAGTAGTGAAAAGTATGAAGCTGTAAGTACTTTAGGTATCATTTTCTCTAGTATTTGAACCAAAACCACTCTGCATGTACATCTATATCCACCCATTTAATCTCTTTTTCCTATAGGTTCAACCTGATATTCTTTCTTTAAACGTACATTAGAACTCATGTTTCTTTCAATTACCTCTGTATCTGTAAACATGAATCATAATCCACTTATGATTGCTACATGCATCATGAATTCAAAATACAAAGTCTTTTATTGTGACAAGATAAATATTAAAGCAAAACATTTTAGGGAATTATAAATAATGGAATGAGATTAAAACCAAACGGAAATACAGTGACTGATATTAAGTCAAAATTGTGAAAGTTTAGAAGTATTACTAAGATAATTTGGTAGTTAAACATGCCTACATGAAAATGAGGAATGAAAGAAACAGCAGTGAACAAAAATAACTACACAACTACATGTGTGTGTCACGAACACTGGGCTATGGGCACTCTTGAGATGCTTTGTTGTTATAAACCCTAATCCAATGCCTGACCTAGAAGACAGAACAGACAATGTTCAAATATTTCAGAAGGGAGAGAGAACTTTTCTAAACTATCCTTTCTAAACTATCCTTTCTGTTCTAAATATCAGCTCTTACACTAGAAATCTTTGAGAAAGAATTTCCAGCTGGCGGGGTTTATAGAAGCTATGAAAAAGGTGTATTTTTTTTTTCCCTCTAACATGATTTCAGTTTAATTAACTCTACTCTATCCACCCAATTCACTGCAAAGCCATTCTCAGTTCTTGGGTATCTGCTGTGTGCTCAGTGAAGAAAGCCCTGGACTGGCCCTTGTATGCAAGAGCAGGAGGTCATGCTGTCCCTCAATCCTGCTGAAGAGCAACATGCATCAAGTGCCCAAACTGTTAAAAGTTAAGTGTGTTAAAGGAAATTTAAAAGAAAATTTTTAATTCTTTTAGAAACTGAGATTTCATAAAATTTCCCTTTTTTCCCAAGATTAATGTTTGACACATTTTTAATGTTTTAATATACAAATTTTGTCATTGAATGTTCACTTTGCAATGTAGCCCCCATTGGTGGGAATGCTCCTTTTGGGAAGAGATAAAAAGTGAGATACTTACAAAATCCCACATTAGTAGAAAAGATCTGGTGTACATCAGCGTAGACAAGGTTGTTGCCTTATCATACATTTCTTGGAGGTTCCCATGGCATTTGGACCCTTCGAGACAGGTGGGATGGGAGGCCACATTCTGGCACAGGACCAGGCTGGACACCAGCAGCAGCAGGAGGGACCCTGCTTAAACAAGACCACAAGCCTCCCTGGGACGACCTGTTTGGCGCAGGTCACCACAAGCCAGCCTGCCCGGGGAAGCCTTGTCTATCTCCGCCGCCTCTCAGGCGTGACTTGGTGCCCTAAGAGCTCAGATAAGGAAGAACCAGCACCTTCCTCTGTGTCCCTGTAAGAGAGCTCTATTTTCACAATCTGAGAAGTGGATGACTCTTGCATTTCCATACTACTCCCACAACAGCTTCTGTACTTTGCAAACACTCGGAAATTGAATTAATACTGGGCCAAGGTTTTTAAAGCATTGTCTTGAAACAGTTAAATATCTTGGGATTTCTGCAGCTTATCAGCAGTCAGAATCTCCAGGAGTTTGTAATTTTTTAACTCATTCACAGATATTTGCATATGAAACAGGGAGAAGAGAACACCACATTTTATCTGTATATTTTATCTTCAGGTTTCAGAGGAATAAATACAGGCCTGCTTGATTTGTGATACTGAGTATGAAAAGAACCCCATCATAAAGTGATGCCTTGGCCTGGATCTGCTAATTCAACAAAATAATAACATACGTTTACTTCACACTTGCAAAAACTTTAGATAATTTTTCTAAATTTGAACTTCACAATAACTCTAGACAATAGACTGGGCCTTCATAATGATGATTAAATATATTGAATCATAAGGGTTAGAATATGTAAATGATTTTCCCTGAGTTCTGTGGTTAGCAAGTGGAGGAAGCAGAACTCCAATGCTGTAGTCCTTGCACTTCCCCTGGTCACCTCCTGCACACTTCTGGGTTCTCAGTCTGCGTCTGTGCACTGGGACCTCGTCCTGATCACGGGCACAGCACGTGCAGAGGTAACTGTCGATCTCGAGAAGAACACCACTTTGCCTTTTGTTGCAGGACAACAGGGACCCTAGGAAGATAGACTGTATCCCCTTGCTTTGCTGTGTAAAATTCCCACTTTAAAAAATCTTGGTCATAATCAGAGCTGGATTTATCAACTTGATATTCCTGTAGATGGAAAAGGTACGGACCTTCAATAATTGACACTCACAAAGGAAGATAAACAGCATGTTGCCATAAAATAAAAAGGCACCTTTTACCTTCACTGGCACTACTCCAGAAGAATTTCTGATATAAAAATATGGTAATCAGCGATAGAGTTCCACAGATCTTTTGATAAATGCAATTGAAACTCCCCAAGATGAAAGTAAACACTAAATATCTACATATGAAAAATTCCTAAACAGAATACTTCTAATAATTAGAAGTCCCCAAAATTATTTATTATAGACTGTAACTAAATAACCTATTAGTGTCAAAATTTAAAAATGCAGGATGATTTATATTACAGAATTTTACTTTCCCAAAATAGTAGTAAATAAAAATGTACATTACAGTAAAATATTGGCAATGGATATTTTTTGTACACATGTAAATGAAATGTGCATTGTGACAAATTGATATAAGACCTCTGGGGACCTCACAGCTGGATAAACGCTATTTTACTGTGAGCATGTTGCTGAGTGTGACGCACACACACCTGTGATCCCAGCACTCAGGCGGCAGAAGGATCATCATGAGTTCAAGGCCAGCCTGGGACATATAGTGAATTCAAGGCTAGCCTGAACTACATAGGGAGACAAAACAAAACAAAACAATACCTGCGAGCATGTTTAACTGCACATTTACCATCATCCTGATTTTTAGCCTAAGGAAACATAAAATACAGAAATGTTTTTGTTTGTATCATAAAAAATTTATGGTTATTTCTAATTCACTTTTATGCAAAAGTCTCTAAAGAAATAAAGTAATGATTTAACAACAGCCTGCTTTTTGTTTTGAAAAGTCACACGGCTTGAATGAAATTAGGAAAGTGGTAAAAGATGCACCTCTGCTATTATTTTCTGAATTACGACTTCGGAATTGAAAGTTTCATTAGGTTGACTTACATAGGTCAAATCATGTACCAAAAACATTAGTTTCTACCTACTGAAGTTATGACAAATTGGCCCCATTGGGTCTTATGTTCCAGAGTATCTCACACTCAGCATTATGGGTTTTTGTACTAGATAATCTCTTATTCTGGGATCTGTCCTGCGCTTTGAAGAATGCTTAGCAGCCCCTGTCCCGCGTGAGACACCAATATCACACTCCCTGTGCCTCCAGCACCTCCACTAATACAACACACATATTCTGCAGCTATTGACAGATGACCAGAAGTAGGAAGATCCGCCACAGGGGGACCACTAAATCACTCTATTTTGCCCTCAGAAATTCCCATTCAGAGAAATAATTAGGTAATTCTTCTACACCTCAAAAACCTGAAACCTCTTGATACCAGCTAAAATTATACATCGACCCCCACAGGAGTGCTGATGAAACCAGCAACTCCTCGAGTTGCTCCACCTACCTTTCCCCTTGATGGCCATGGTGGGGACACGACAGGAAGTGCGCTTCACCAGAGATGGACTGGCTGTCCCACCTGCAAAGTCAGACATTGGCTTCTAAACCTTTCGTCATGAACATATTTAATCAGGCATTCTCCTTCCTTTCCTAATTCTCTATTTTTATCACCAAACTTATCCCCGTAATTTTGTACAACAAATATTTTATTTCTTATTAATATTAAGGAAGCAAGAAATGAAGGATTTTGATTAATTAGCCCAAAGGAACTGAGAAAAATAATGAAAGTGAGCTCTGGAGATTAGTGTTGGTTAGAGGATCTGTAAAACTATTAAGGTCATTACTTTAAATTTTACTGTTATTTCTCTGCAGTTTCTTAAATAGATAACATTCCACATAGGGAATAGTCACTTGTGTTACTAATTGTAAAATTTCTCCTTGAAGAATTAGTGAATTTTAAGTGAATTAAGTCTCAAAATGTATGCACAAAATACTAGGAGACATAAGATGAAGAGGAAAAGTAAAATGCTACAATCTTGTATAGATTGATTTGTATAATTTTTTCTGCATTTATGCCATATATTTTGTCCTTTTTAAAATAAAATACCTGTGTGGTACCTTGTTTAATAATATGTATTTTCTTCTCTTATTTTTGATTTTAACATATGAATAAAATTTTATTATTATTCCCATTAAAAGACTTGGAGAAACTGCATACAAATGTATGAAAGTAATTATCCTAAAGTCAAGTTACATGCAGGAAGGGTCACTGCATCGAGTGAAATTGGAAGCAACATGAAAATGCTAGAAGCAAACCAACCATTTAGCACGTACTGATGTGCATCCACGTCCGAGATGTGGAAGACACCACCCTTGACCTCAATGAGCTTGGTTTTGGGAGGGAACACAGTAAGTTTTGAGACCAAGCACATACACCTGAACACATATACTTACAAATACCTAGTAGACAATGTAGCTAACCAAAATTCTGGCCAACTTTTTCCACATTGTCATAGTTTGATAAACTGAAATTAGCTGATACTCAATCTGTCTTCTCTGACCAAGTCACTCTGGGATTGGATGAAAAACTTCATGTTTTGGACTCACAAGTTCCACTCCTCACTTAGATAGTCCTAAATGATGTGAGTATAATGAATAAGAATGAATTTGTGATCACTTTCTCTAATAATTATATCCGTGCATCAAAAGCAGCTTGTGATTTTTAATTTTGCCTTTACTATCTCTGATAATGGATACATGAATAAGATAATTTAAAAATTATCTCTTCTTATGGCCTTTCTCTTTTTACATAGTTTTTAGTAGCACATATGTGCTTTAGCAATTAACTGACTACAATATTAAGTAAATAGCATCTCTGAAAAATGATCTTTTAATTGCCTTAGCTTCTGCAGTGATAGATTTTCAATGATAAATGTTAAGTGTGGTGATTCATTGGCTCTGTAAATCTAAAATCTGCTTTTTCCCTGGACAATGAAAATCTGAATAATTAAGAATACAGATCTGGGTGGAGAGAAATTGACGCTGTCTGACATTCTTCTTTTCTCCTAAAAAGTTTAAGAAAATCCACTGTAAGAATTGACATGGACAACTACTCTTAAAATATAAAGGCGTTGCGACTTTTGTAGAAAGGCAGGACACAAGCGATCTATGAAAACCCGAGTTATGTGTAGTCACTGGAGAACAACTGATTTATTGAACTTGAAAAAGGTAAGTTCCTCAGTGAAATGTACTGTATACTTCCTTGCTCCTTTGCCCTCCATGTTTCCTGAGAATGAGATTTGCAACACCTAAATAATGCAAACGTATATTTTAAGCAAAGAGTCATAGTATACACACCACCACTTGCACCTTAATAATTGGGCACACTCTTTCTTTTTATCAAACTGTGTCTGTGAAGTAGAACAATGTAAAAATTCGCTGAGAATGTCCTCCTCTGTTTTTATTTAGAAACCCAACGTGTTGACTATTTTTGGCCTGATGGTGTCTGAATAACCGGAGAGCTTGAGACTCATTTCTTCCAAGTTGCTTAATAAATTGGAGTGACAGTAAAGCTCTTGAGTTATATTTATTACATGAAATTGATCACATTTGCCTTCTTTTACTAAAGGGCTCTAATTTTTTAACACTAAGTGACAACAAATTGGTTTTTATTCCTAGTTAGAGATTCAAAGCTTGTGTTTTATTTACATTTTATTTACTTATTTTACATTTGAAAGTTTAAAAATTTTTCTGTCATTTATGACTGAATACATATATAAACATAATCTAAATTTAAATATATCTGCTGTAGAATACAGCAGGGGTACTTAAACAATAAAAGAAATGAGAAGTCTAAGAACAGAAATAAATCTATGACAAGGATATTTTAACTTATATTAGTACTGAATTATCTTCAATAAAATGAAATTTCAAGTTATTAAAGATATATTGTTTATGGAGTTAAAAATTCCAAATACTTATTATTGAAGAACTTGTGCACAAAGTATAAATGTAATGTGTGTTGTTTTTAATATAACCTGTCAGAAAATGTAAAGAGCTCATTGGAGAAAGATTCAATTATGCTTTCTTGAATAACACTGCTTTCAAAGTAAGTAAAATATAATTGTTTGTATACATCCTGTTATTTAATTTTACTTCATATTAATGCATGCATATTATTTTTTACCAAAAGTATATTCATGTTCAGTAATTGTTTTGTTTTGTTTTGTTTTGTGGGCATTTGGAGATCATCAATTTCTGTAAGTGACTCCAGGATCCAAATTCTTAATCTGTTGCAGAGCCTTGAGGACATTTGCTTCCTAGATAAGAAAACCACATGGAACCATTTGCAGATGTCTTTTAATTAGTTTGTAATCTCTCCTTCAGTCTACCCATTTAAGTATCTATCCAATTATACCCATCTTTCTATCTGCCTGTCTCCTATTTACTTAGTCCAGGTAGTGTATGCCTACACGTATGTATCTTCTCTACCCAAGGATCAATTGACTGATCAACCTATCTCCCATACATCTAACTTCCTCATACACCATCCATTTGCCCAGTGGTCCATGGGAAAAAAAAAATCAAGATTCCTGAGCACCCCCCCCATACTGACAGATATTGACTCTTCATTTTCTCTATTTTGAGCATGTATGTAGCCCCAGGGGAGGAGTTGGGGAAGTCTGGCATACTTGGAGCCCTTAGCACATCAGAGTACAGTTCTGTACTGATCTGTACTGAGAAGTATGTTGACATGTTAACAGTTCACTAAGCCATACTTGAGTGGACACACTAATAACCCCACATACCTCAACTGCTAGTTTTTTCATATGCTGAATTCAGACTGAGAAGTAGGGAATACTTTTCAGAAGAATTGCTGCCTCAAATTTCAGTGCACATTTGTTTTACCCTCCAATACATTCTCTATTAGAATTTCTCTAAACTATCTTTTCTATGACATAAGAATGTATCCTTTTTTCTTATTCATTAAGTATTATGTCTTATTAGTGTTATAGATTATAAAATTATGGATTATTTTATAATCAGGTATTACAGATAATGATAAACATAGCAAAGCTGTTTTTAATTTGTGGCTGACAAAGAAGAAGAAAATAGTTAAATAGGAAATCATTTCTTATTGGAATGATCTACTTACCAAAAGCAATTAAAATATATAACGATGGTCTTTTGAGTGACAGAGGAAATAAAATTTTCAAGGCAAGGAACTATGAAGAGAGGCAGATAACAGAATTTTGGCTCATTCTCATTATAATAAAGTTAATGTAATTGAAGCTTTGAAAAAAAAAAAAAACTCCAGTAATACATCTGTTGCCATGATGCAAGTATGATCAGGATACTATTTTATGGTTTATATCTGGGTGGCAATCAATATAGCCAAGCCAAATTATAGTTGTAACTATATAGTTTATGGTTCTCTAGAAGAGCAGAATGAATAGAATATATACGGTGCAAGACAATACATCAGACTTACAACTTCAGAGGCAGAAGAGTCCACAGTGGTGGTCTGTGTGCTGAAGATCCAGAAAATCCAGTAACTCTTTTGCAAAAGAATTTATAAATCACAGAACAAAAGGGCCTAAAAAAGCAACGCCACTCCAGTATCAGAGCCTGGAAGCTCCCTGGAGAGTCCTGGCTATGAGGCTGCGTTGGGTAGCTCAGGCGATGGGAGCTTCAGAGCTTCAGACCTTGCCTTTCTTCCCTTTTTATTCTTCCTGACCTGCCAGGCCATTGGAGGATGCCGCCCATCCTTGCGTTAGGTCCTGCCCAGCCGCGAGGGAGAAGTCCATAACAATCATATTGCAAACATGTGATAGGCAGATCTAGAAGTGAGCTTTGCTAATCTACCAGCTGTTGCTCAACTCAGGCAAGTAGACATGTCATGATTTGAACTCACTGTGTAGTTCATGTCACCCAGCAGTCGTTGGCCATTCGAGTTGACCCGGGGGGCGGAAAACTGCTAACCGCGAGGAGCCGGAACGTCTTGAAGACAGCATGTTTCGCCAGCTCATCATCTCCATCAGCTACAAGAGCCCCAAGCAGATTAAGGAGCAGAGAGAGCCCATCCGCCTGAGGGACAAGGTGATGCAGAGCATTCCAAAGAGCAGTTCGAGACAGCTCAGGAGATGGAGCAAGAGTATAGCACCCGGGAGGACCCCTGCCAAGCACGTGCGCTCCGGTCTCCGGAAAGCCCCGCGGATCGCCGACCTGATCCCTGACCGGATCCCGAACAGAGCAGGAGCCCGCTGGGGCCGCTCAGTCCTGGGAGACCATGCCCAGGACGTGCAGGAGGGCCCGGACCAGCTGAGGAGCCTGCACTCTGAGACCAAAGAAAGCGGACCACAAAACCCAGTGGCAATGGCGGGGTCCACACCCACCCTGTGGCAGCCAGCTGTCAGACGCTGCACGGAAAACCTCGCAGGTTTACAAGCCATGTCTATGTCTTTGGTTGTTTCTGTTTACCGGGACGACTCCATTTGTTGGGGCCCCGCCCTGGCTCACCCCGTTTCTTTTGGCGTTGCTTCAGCAAAATGACCCGGTTGCGGGGAAGGCTCACAGGCCTCCACTCCTCCCGGGCACCCCTCGGGCAGGAGCGAGGCCCGCATTTCCGCCCGCCTGGGCCTTGCCCTGCTACCTCCGCAGCCTCCATTTCGTCTCCAGCCCTGCGCCTAGTCCAGCACCACCGTGGTCTGGTCTGCCAGGGCTCTGTGGATGCTCCGTGCAGGTCGGGGTCCGGGGAAACGGGTGTCCCGGGGTGGGTGCCCCTTAGCCCGGTTGAGCACAGAGGGTGCATCTGCTCTGATAGGGAAACGTTCATGTTTCAGACTTCGAGCATTTTTTTGGAAAAGCGTAATGGTTAGTGTTGTCGCCATTGAGCATCTAAAAAGCAAACCTGGAATGGCTTGTTGATCTTTCTTACAATGCTCATGGCGTGAACTCGACCCTGTGAGGACGTCTGCCTTGGGTTTCTTCTGTTTTTCTTTCTTCTTTTTCTTTTTGCACTTCTCCTGCCAGATATATCTGGCCAAAGATTTGGTTTGGTGCCCCGTGTCCTGTTCATAGGCGCTATACTAGGCTCCCTGTGTCATTGGGGTAGGACCTGTATTTTAATGTTGTTCCCAACATTTCATTTTACTAGCAAGAAATCTTTTATTCCATTTTATTCTTTGTAATTTTAGACACTGGACTGTAGTTTAGCCATTATTGACTTTTTTCAAAAAGGGATATATTTTCTTGCACAGCTCTTCAAAAAAGAGACAAGCTTCAGTCCTCAACCCTGTCCTCTGTTTTACAGGCGCAAATTATCCAGCTCAGCCAGCGGCCGGAGGCTACGGCGCTCTCCAGCTGTGCCTGCACACCCAAATGGGGTAGTCGGGAGGCATCAGGCAACCCCGCCTGTTCTGTGATGCTAGACTGATACTTCGTATCAAAAGTTAAAGACTTTGGTACAACAAATAAAGATCAATTTCTGTATTAAAAAAAAGAAGAAGAAGAAGAAGAAACTAAGGAGGCTAATCAGTCAGCTAGTGAGCCCTCCACCCTCAAAGACCTCCAGGATGGTCGACTTCTCTGCCAGATGGCCCAGTCTGCACTGACAAGCTGCCTGAGGGAGGCAGCTTTGGGGGGATCACAGCCCTCCCCGTGTGTGTTAGTTACCTTTCTAGACCCAGTGGTTTGCAAGAGAGAAGATCTCACACAGGACATTTACAAGTTACACAACTCACCCATAAGCCAAATGCAAGAAGAGTGTCGCATGTCTGTAATGTGCTCTGGAGACCCAAAAGATCCAATCAAGGGCTGGGAGCCCACAGTGCTGTCTCCTGTAAGTCTGTGTCTGCAGATGATGGCTGAAGAAGTCTTTACCGGAACCAGGATACGATGCTCGCAGCAGAGCTGAAGACCAGAGCTCCCCAAAGCAACAACAGCAGCCATCCTCCATGACAGCAAGGCCCCCAGCTCCTTCTGCATCAGGAACAGCCGAGTTCGCTTCAAGAGAAGCAGCCGCAGCAGAGCTTCTCCTGAAAAGCAGTGAGGGCAACTAGTTCTTTATGTTGTGTTGACAACAATCCTCAGGTGGATCTTCTACACCCAAAACCACACCAACTCAGTTCCGCTGAGCGTTCCTGCTCACGTTGACCCCATCAGTCCACCACACAGTGCAAATGCAAAGAGGTAACAGGATAAATGCCCCTCCCAACTTAAAGTTTACAAAGAGACCAAAAAGAGTATCAGAGAAAATGGGCCAACTAGCTCCTTTACAAAAGGGCTGATTACTGCTTTAGGCAGTGCTACTTGCTTCCAAAGTGGAAAACCTGGTCACTTTGAAAAGAATTGCAGACAGGACAGAGGGGGATCTTCGCCTGCTGGGCCAACTAATGCTTCTTAGGCTCCGGGCCTTTGCTCTTGCTATAAAAAAGGGAACCACTGGGTTAATCGAAGCCATTCGAAATATGATAAGAAGGGCCACCCTCTCCCTTGGGGAAGCTCCCAATGAGGCCTGTCTGGGGTTCCACAAATAATGGGGGTAATGACTTTCAATCAAATAGCCAGTCAACCCACCGTTTTCCTCTGTGCCAACACTCGGGGAATCACTAGACTGGACTTGCTCCCTAGAATAGAGATTGAACTGTTGAAAGGAGAGG
The DNA here is from genome assembly GCA_004026905.1 of Hystrix cristata. NCBI lineage: Eukaryota > Metazoa > Chordata > Mammalia > Rodentia > Hystricidae > Hystrix > Hystrix cristata. Next base: position 11,549 of record PVJO010023058.1, on the reverse strand, counting down.
ACCTTCAAAAGGTCCCCACAGAAGTCTTTGGACCCCTTCTGACCAGAACTGTAGGACTAATTTTGGGAAAATCTGGACTAAGTGCTCGAGGGGTAACAGTGATTCCAGGAATTGTAGATGCAGATTATCAAGGGGAAGTAATAGTATTAATGCAGGGAAAGGGAATCCAAATTTTTACTCCTGGAATAAAAATTGCTCAACTCCTCCTCTTGACATAACAGGTTTCTTGGTCTAAAGAAAAAGCAAGGAGAGATCTGGGATTTGGTAGCACCGGAGATTGGGGAGTTTATTGGGCCCAGCCCATCACAGCCTTTTGACCTACTTTGGCAGTCCAGATTAAAAAAAAAAAAACAAAAAATGGCCCCACACTTGGCCTTGCCAAAGAACCTGCTCTGGACTGGTAGGCATCGGATCCCAGTCTTTTGTGCTCCAGGGCAATGCTGTAGTTTCTGTGATGGGCCCCAGAGGGAAAAGCAGCTCACATCCAACCGTATATCACTGATATACCTATAAATCTCTGGGGCAAAGATTTCTTACAACAGTGGGGTTTTGGTTAGGTAATCCACCTTTTTCACAGGTGCCACTGCAGTTACTACCCTTGCCCTCACCTGGCTCATGCAGTGGCCACTAAAAGGGGAGAAGTTACATCAAGCTCAGTCTTACTACAGAAGCAGTTACAGCAGGGACATATAAAACCTTCATAGAGTCTTCAAAATTTCCCAATTTTTGTCACACCAAAAAAGTCAGGGAAATGGAGCCTATTACATGACCTCCATGCACTCAGTGCAGTCACAGCCGTGGGGGCTTTGCAGCCGGGCTCCCTCCCCATCTGTGATCCCCAAGACTAGCTCGATGGTGATTGATCTGAAAGACTTTCTTCAGCATTGCTTTGGCCCCTCAAGATTGTGAAAGGTTTGCATTTTCCCTTCCTTTTATCAACAGCTCAGCTTCTCCCCCGAGATTTCATTGGAAAGTGCTATACCAGGGTATGCTCAATAGTTCTACTACAAATTGAACTCCTGTGGCCCAGGCACTGGCACCAATCAGAACACAGTGGCCTCAAGCAATTGTTTTTCATTACATGGATAATATCTTGTTGAGTACCGCATACCCCCTAGAACTTTTAAAGCTATATCCTCAACTGCTAGAACAAGCCCAAAGTTTTGGGCTGATTGTAGCATCTGATAAAATACCCAAACCTACCCCTGGAATTATCTGGGTTACGTTTCGACAGAGCCTTCTATCCTGCCACAAAGGCCCCCATTAGTGGGGATCAACTGACTACTTTAAATGATTTTCAAAAAATGCTGGTGATATGAACTCACTCTGACCCACTTCGAGACTTGCCACTCATCACCTGACACATCCCTTTGATATTGTCCAGGGCAAACCTGATCTTTCCCTCATCCCTTAACCCCGGAAACCAAGAAGGAGTTAGACCTCCTGGAACGAGCTGTTCAGCAGCATCAGCTGGACCGTGTAGATCCGCACCGTCCTGTTCAGTTACTTCCTTTTCCCACCCTTCTTACTTACTGGACTCACTGCTGAATTAAATCCTACATTACGAAATTCTAGAATGGCTCTTTTTGAGCCATAGAGGCCCTAAAAACATCATACCTCATGCTAAGATCATAACTTCTCTTAGGGTCATGGCTAAAAAGAGAGTAAATCAACTATCTGGCTATGATCCTCAGGTTATTCAGATTCCCATTCCTCATGAGCAATTTGGAACTTTGCTTCAACTGTCTCTCACTACAGTGTGCACTAGCCGATTTTACAGGAGAAATCTTTGGATCTTGGCCTGCTGATAAGCTCTTGCACTTTTTAACTACTACTACTTTCATCCTTTCTTGGGCGGTCCATGCTAAGCCCATTCCACAGGTGTGCAGTGTGTTTACTGAGGGCTCCAGGTGCACTAAGTAGGCTGGTATAGTGTCAGGTTCACTAAAATTAAATAGAGCCGAATTTTCTCCCACTCAGAAGACAGAATTGTGCACTATCATACTTGCTTCACAAACTTTTCCTCAGGAACCTTTAAATCTAGTCTCCGATTTACAACAGCTTTACATTTTTCCTTTTTTTCTCTTTCTTTTCTTTTCCTTTCCTTCCCTCCAGATTTCCTCTCCCACCCTCTTTAGTTCTCCATCCCATTTGAATATTTTCTTTCCTTTTCACAGTTGAAGGGAGGGGTGGGGAAAGGAAAAAAAAAACCCAAGGTAAATCATGCACAAGTACAAATTATCTATGATGAATATGATTGTTATCTATATCTAAAATGTACCGATAAATCTTCCTGGTTCAATAAAATAATCTAGTCTCGGATTCTCAGTTTGCCGTGTATTGTGTACAAAATATTGAGACTGCTCATGCCAAACCCTGTATTTCACCAGAGCTACTCTTACTTTCCATGGAACTGCAGAACTTAGTCCAAATATGCTCTCATCCTCTTTTTATTACCCATTTTTGTTCTCATTCTAGACTCCCCAGAACCATTTCTAAAGGGAATGAAGCAGCCAATACTTTGGTTATGGTTTCTGCTTTTAATGAAAGCAGAAAAGTTCATCTCTCTCATGAACTTTTGCACCAAAATTGGCATGCCCTTCACAAGGATTTTGCTCTAACAAATGTTCAGGCCCCAAATATTGTACAATAATGTTCCTTATGTCAGAGGATGGGGGTACTGGCCCTCCACAGGGGGTTAATCCCCGAGGATTGGAACTTAATCAAACTTGGCAAATGGATATTACTTGTGTCCCTCATCTTGGACTGCTGCCATATGTACATGTCTCTCTTAATACTAGTTCAGGAATAGTACATGCAGCCACAATGGGGAGAAACTACTTCTAGTGTTATTCATCGTTGCCTTATCTACTTTGCTTACACTGGTCTCCATAAGAAGATTAAGACCAATAATGGCCTTGTGTATGCTGCTTCCCTTCAGGCTTTTTGCAATAGGGGAATAGTTCCCAAACAACAAGTATCCCTTACAATCGCCGAGGGCAAGCACTTGATGAAAGAACTCACCAAACCTTAAAAAAGTATGCTAAACAAACAAAACAGGGGAGATGATGAGGGTGTAATAACAACCTCATAAATGAGACTACCTAAAGCTCTGATTACTTTTAATCCTTTTAATCTTAAAGACCAAGGCAGAACAACACCCCTGCAGAACAACACCCCTGCAGAACAACATTGGGCTTTTAAGCCCAACACCCCTGCAGAACAACATTGGGCTTTTAAGCCCGCTAGTTCTATGGAAAGATGTTAACTTGGGGCCTTGGGAGGGCTTTGCTTCTCTTGTTACAGGAAGGACCAGTATAGGTGGTAAAGTCTTACCATGGCCTTCGGGGGAGAGAACCTACCTCCGTAGATTCAAAGCCTCTGCTTGGAAAGAAGAAAGACCCACCTCCCTTCTTGCTGCCAATAATGACTTGGGCTCCTGAGATGATCTAGAGAAGCCTGAAAATAATGACCCAATGAGTGGATGAAGTCCTTCAATGCACGGAAAACAAAGGACCACCTAAAGCCTCTTCCTGGCCATGCTTGCCAAGGCGAGCCGGGCATGATGCTGACACACCTCTCAATGGGGCAATCAGCTCCCTACTGGACTTTCTTACAAGACCCCATTTTATGGGAACTAGTAACTTGGTTTGCCTCTCCTTTTTCTGTATTCAATGATGAAAGTTCCAGGATAAGAGGCGTAGAGCTCCTTCTAGCATCCTCATCTGACTACATGTCACGCAATGGGACTAATCCCCTTGAATTTCTATCTTTGGGAAGTTACAAACACGGCAATACCACCACAAATGTGTGCAGACCATCTTTCCCCTTCGTCATATCACCAAAGACATGCACTCTGAATAACAGGCAGTGAAATGGGAATTATGTAGAGGCCCCATCGGGCATGAGACCAAACCGGGAGACCTGACCATCACCGACTGGGGACCCAGAGGCCAGATTCGTGATGAATGCAACCGTGTGCTTTCTGCACATACTCCCATTTTTTCACATCCCACTGTCTGTAGTACTGATCCCATAATCAGGGTAGAAGGTGGTTTGTCTGCACCTTGACCTTTCCTGGATAATGGCCCAGCACAGACCACCATCTGAAGGTTGGAACATTTCCATCCACTCTGGATATGGCAGGCACAATTATGTAAAGATGGAAGCCAGATCGAACTTACCTTTCATCATAACCGGACTTCTTATGTCAAATTATGCACCAGTCATCCTTATATCTTTTCACAGAGGCCTCTTAACATTTCCCTCCAGTATTCTTTATATGAAATTACCTGTCACAGCTGTACATATCGTGCTTATTTGCCTCAGGTGTCTACCAATTCCAGCATTTTAGTGTTATGTTGAAAGACATTCACTTACTTAGCTGTCAGTTTAAGCCATCCTTGGGAAGAGTTGTGTGCTCTTGATATCTTGACTCAGGCCCTTGATGGTCTCCACTGCCCTGGTGGTTTATTGGCATGCTTATTGCTGCACTTGTGGCCACTATAGTTGTTCTGGCCATAGTTGCTACTGTAATTGCTTCTTTGACCCAATCGGTACAGACTGCTAAGTGTGTCAACCAGGCGATTCTTAATGTCACATGAGCCCTTAATGTTCAACAGTTTATAAATTTAAAAAACTGCTTACCTGCCTTACCCCTGGTGGTAACAGCCACTGAGTTTCTTGGGGATCACCTACCAGCTCTTAATATAAAAAAATTCTCTTACCTGTTATTGTCATTGTAAGTATGTTTGTGTCACACCACATCCATGGAATGAAACTCAACATACTTGGGAAATGATTAAAAAAAACATTTACAAGGCTCCACCAAAGATAACACTATTTTCGATGTACAGAAGCTGCATGACTGTCCTGGCTGCCCAAATGTAGGCAGGCCAGACAGAATGGTATAAGACCTTTGAATCCAATCTTAGCTGGCTGGGTCTTCAAATCTGGATTGCAAGAACTCACTGGGGAATTACTGCCATTGCCACTTTGCTACTAGTTGCTCTTTTTCTCCTTTGCCTAGCAAGATCAGAATGAAGGCGCTGGTGAGTCAAAAGCAACAACGCTAATTCTGGCTTGCTAAGCAACTGCTTAAAGGGAAAAAAGGGGAGATGTGGCATTCCTCACGTCACCCAGGAGTCGATGGCTATTAAATTGACCTGGAGGGTGGAAAACTGCTAACTCCAAGGAGTTGTAACATTTTGAAGACAGAATATTTTGCCGGTTTGAGCAGAGATGGACCTTACAGGAAGAACAAGGAAGCTCCTGGGAAGGACAAACAGGTGAAAGTTAATTATCCAGAAAAACTGTCACTGATGTTGCTTGCCTGTCTTGCTACCTAAAACAAACATTCTGCCTTTTATTATTCCTCAATAAATCTAGGGGTTTAAGGCAGTTCAGATCTGAACTGGTGAAGATCCCCAGCCCCCCAACAAAGATATTCTTTGTATCTATGTCTTTATTTGTCTCTCTAATCGGGTTTGTTGGCCCTAACCCAGCAACTCACAGTCCACCCCATGTTGACTTTCCAAACTGACACATCTCCTTAAACCCTAACTCCCCAATACAAATAATAACATGTCTATCATAACACCCAGTATAATAGAGCTATTCTGTAAAGGGAACACTTTAACTCCTTCCCTAAATTAGGTAGCAAAGAGTCCTTTGGGTGAGGATTACACTTATCATGGCCTTGCCAAACTTATAATGTGGATTTAGCAACATTTAAATACTGATATTAAATCAATCATTATTATGTTATATAGTGTAGGAACATAACAAAACCCAAAGATTTCACACATATCTCCAGCCTTCCAAACTTACTCTTCCTTATCTCCACTCTGGAGTACTAGTCCAAATTTCTCCTTCATAGTCTGGATCAATCACCCCCCATTAGCACCAAAACTCTCTGTCTAGACTGTTGACTCAGATGCATGAGGGGCCCAGGGTAGTCAAGAAAAATTCTCAGGTTGCATTACAGTGGAATCATTGTTGTTCCTCTTATAGAATCTTTTCCCTTTCTAGAACTGACCTCTAGTTCAGCCAAGCATGAGGAGAGAGGAACAGAAACCAAATGTAACACTCCTGGGTTCTGGAGAATAATGGTCAGTGACACTATTCCCATATTCACTCTTTGATTCCCAGATCTGTGAATCCTAGCTATGGGAGAAATACTACCAGATGTTTGATACTCAGTAGATTTATATAGAGCTATATGTGTAACTTTGCCCGGCCCTGCAAGATATTGCTACATAGCAGTACTTTGTTTGAATTTTCTTATAGTCCATGAAGAATACTGCTTATTTGGTGCTTTTTAAATTAGCCACCTGATTCTAAAATACATAAAATCTCTTAAATATTTCTGTTGAAGCTTATTGTTTTTATCTTTCTGTAATGTTATCTACAGTCAAAAACACAATACTATGTAGAAAGTATGAGTATATTTTCCTACCTTGATATTATTTTATGAAGCTTTAATTTTTTTTCAAATATCTGTTTTAATTCTCCTATTGTCTTTCTGGAAATGCTGAGAAAAAACAGTGAATTCCAGGTTAGAGATGAAGAAAATTACATTAGCAATTCATAATTTCAGAAAGAGTCAGATTTTTAGCATATAAAACTTCAAGTTGTTCTCACCTCCTGCTGTCTGTCTCCTGAGAATGGAGTCACCCCGATACTGACTGAGTTGAATTATGTGATTGGACGTGGGACACAGCAAAGGTTTTGCTGAAGAGACTTGGAACGTGCTCATGCATCATGCTTGTGCTTTCTACCTAAGCGAGTCTGCTGGATCCAGTGAAGGCGTCTCCACTGTCCTCTTGGATGCCTGGGCTCAGAATCATGAATGAAGGCACGCAGAGCCAAACAATCCAACAACCAAGGAGGTGGAACCTACCTGAAATGACACAAAATCAAAAACCAGTGCTGAGGTGTTTTAAGCCACTATGTTTTGGGATGATAAGCTGAGTCAGACACAAGAAAATTTAACCCTAAAGTCAGAAGGTAAAAGAAAATGATCAGAACGCGAACCTCAAAATCCAATTCAATACTCCATTAGAAAATAGCAAACAGGCATTTAACATGTTATCGGTAAGAACTCTCTCCGTGTAACCTTCCCTGACACCACGACTCTTGTATGCTGCATATCTGAAAACTAAGTTCCTTGTGAATGATTCCAGGTTTGCCGCCACTTCACACCGTAGCCAGCCCCTGGAGAGCCCCGTGGGTATCATGCTCACAGAAGTTTGTGCCGTGAATTCTGGGAAATAATTTCATAGCTGACCCTTGCCAAGCTGGGCCCCAGGGCTCCTTCTTCAGTAGACGTATTACGGTTTTCAACCTTTGAGTAGTGAAATCTTGTATCTTGCTTGTGCATGGGTTGCCTTCCAGGAATTGTTTTTATTGTCCTGATGGAAAGTATTTGGCTCCATCTTAAAGCTAATTTTTTTCCCAGAAAGTTGGTGTTTTTCTTTCAGCTTTGTAGGCACTGCCTTTCTCAGGAAAGTAAAAACTTTTCACACAGTTTTATCTCCTCGTATTTCACAACAGAACTGACTAAAAGGAGTCAGTAGCCATTAACCAAGCCACATCCTGAACATTGAGCTGCCTTGAAATTATCTCTACAAAATTCATCAAGCGCTCTTAATCTTGATTGCCTGCAATGTCTCAGGTCATCAAAAAATGTAGATAAATTTTGTACCAAAGCACAACAGACATGCCTTGTATCGCACTTGCCAATGGAATCCATATTCCTAAGTGTATCTTCCTGTGCCCAGCTCTTACGGCCTGCATTTTCATGAGCATTCTCATCATCTGGACTCTATCTGGAGTCTCTCACCAAGCTTAGATCACAGCATTCTAGGTCTTCTCTCAGCATCCTCTCTAAAGCATCACAAAGTACACTTGCAAATCAATTTGAAACACCACTGAGGCTCATGATCAGTTATAGCAATGTCAATGATCTCACTGCCTTTAACAAAATTTATCTTAGCCACCTTTTCATCACTGTGACAAAATCCCTGACTCACACAATTTAAAGAAAGAAAAGTTTATTTTTGGCTTGTGATTTCTGTGCATGCTCAACCAGCTCCAGGGCAGAAACAGTATGGCCGAGGAGCATATGAAGGAAAAGTCGCTCAGTGTATGATGGTCAGGAAGAAGGCACCAAAAGTAGAAGTTGGAGACTAGGATACATCCTTCCGAGTCACGTGTCCATTGGCCTGCTCCTTGTAACGTGGCCTCTCTTCATGTGAGACTTTTGGGGGACATTTTAGATCTAAAAGAAAATATAAATTTTTAAGACTGATCATTTTTCACATCCAATAAGTTTTTTTTTTAATTTAAGATATCACTTGAAGGGATCTGGGGTAGAATTAATGATGTTCTTTATATGAAAGGTGAGCAACAGTTTTGCAGTCCAGAGCTGTGGCATGGAATCATATTGCCCCAGGAGTCAAAATATTTAACAGAATACTACACATTGTGACAAAGATCTAGGCTTTAATTGATACTTAGCTAATCTTACACACAAATACATATTTCTTTTTTTTTATTTTTAAATTCAAATTTCTCTTTATGCTATAAAGAGAAATGGACCAAACAGGTCCATGGAGTTGAAAAAACATGGCTAATTCCTAAATTTCAACTAAATTTAGAAAAACTTCTTCCCATAGTGCACTTCCCAAACACCCTGGTCAATACCCTCTGTGTCTGCATTCCCCATCTTCCCTTCCCCAGACCTTTCTGTGAACAAATCTGCTCCAGTGTTGACTCTACGACCCAATGAGCAGAGCATCCAGGACACAGGAACCAGGAAAGCACAGAACCCAGGATCAGAGAGCACTCAAACACAAGATGATGCGCTTTGTCAGGAAGGAGAAATACAACAGCTATTTGCTGGTAGATTCTAATATTAAAATGGACCTAAAGGCCATTTGTTATAGTTTGTGTCTAGATGTCCCCCCAAAGCCTCATGTGGTAAGAGATAGCTGGATCTAGAGTGTGTGATTACTAAATTAGTTCACTGATTGCTTTGGCATAGTTCTGCTGGGATCAAGGATGTGAGGCTAAGATTAAGGGTATTAGGATTAAGGGTGGGAGTACTGCTCACCCTAAAGCCAGGTAGCCTGGATAAAATATAAAACACAGGAAGAAGCTGGTTCCCGCCTGCTTGCTTGCATCCCTTGCCTACTTTGCTGCCTTCTTCCTGTCTGCCATGCCACCCTGCCTCGGACCCAGCTGACTGTGGACTGAAACCTCTACAAACTGTGAGCTAAATAAACCTTTCTTTCCCTACTTTTGGGTGTCGGGTATTTTGTCCCAGCAATGAGAGAAAACCTAACTAAAACACCATGTAAGAGTTTTTCATAAGCCTCGCTAAACAGTATCCCCAGGGTGCTCATTTAGGTAACCAAGCTACAAAGAAGCAACCAGGTGAGTGAAGAAAATGGGTGCCAAGGCAGAGAGCAGACAGGGGGTTCCTGTGGGTCACACAGAGATACTCTGGGACTTGGCAGGGTCCTGTTTCCTCACTCAGGTGATAGCTACATGAGTGTCCACCCACACTCAACAGTCTCAGTGCTTTTTGTTTCTTTATTGTATGCAAGTTACATTAGAACTGGATTTCTATTAAAGAAACCACGATGAATTGACTTAATCTTTGTTGTTTGTAGAATACACAGAAGAAGACAGAACCAAGATGTTACAGGGAGAAAACTTAGAGCTTCATATAAACAAGTTGTAGATGTAGACGAAAACCAAGAGACTGCTGAATGTGAAAAAATGGACACAAAAGAGCACTCGCGTAAGTATCCCGTGAAAAGGTCTCTACACAGGAAAGAAGCCTAGATTCATGGACTTTAAGGGATGATTCAACTTTTAAATTAATTCCTTTAGGGGAACATGGCGGGGACGCGCCTCCTGCAGTCTGGCTGGGACTCCTTCAGGCTCCCGGCTGCCACTTTGGCCTCTGAGGGGAGTTTGGGCTGCTTCAAATTCACTCTGCCACCAGACAGCGCCCTTGCACGACACCAGCCTCGTTTTACTTCTCACCTTATTCTCCTCTTGAGAATATCTCCGCACCTCACGGGCTCCCCATCCACAGTAAATGCAAGCATTGCGCTCTCAGCACTTTTATGCTACAGCTACATTGATTTGTGAAGGTTTTCCTTGGTACCGACTCCTGAAAAAAAAGAGGACATCTTCCTCTCTGCCTTGAGAAGTTTCTTCTTCTGCTTCTTGCATGCCTGGCCTAAAGCTGAGCAGTGGCAATACTAAATATACAGAAAATACTAAGCGGAAAGATTGAAGAAGGAAGCTATAGTTCAGAGGTGGAGAATGAGTAGGAAATTTAGAGGCAGCACAACTGGACTCCCATCTGCAAGGACCTGCGCAGTTTCCGTGGGACTCCTGCCACGGCATGAGCAGTCTTCTAAACAGGAGAATATGGCGGGCTGAGGTGAGACAGGTTCGCTGGAAGTTTGCGGACACGCCCACATGCCCACCCCACCACCAGGGGCGCGGAGCCAGCCTGTGCACCGGCAGGGTCTGGATCCATCAACATATATGCATAAGGTCAGGGACTCAACATGGGTAACACTGTCTTCTGCTTTTCCCCCCAAACTTTATTTTTGTTGTTGTTGTTGTTGTTGTTGTTGTTGTTTGGTTGTTTGTATGTTTGTTTTTTCCTCCTCTTTCTTCTCCCATTGTCCCTCTTTTAGCTTTTTTCTTTGTTACTTTCTTTTCCATTCCCCTCTCTGAAGTCACCATTACCAAGTAGAGCCAACCATGACCTTGTCATTGAAGATAACCCTGGAGGACTAAAGGTCATAAGAACCAAGAAACACATATACCCAGAAGAAACCGCAAAAACAGACATTCCCGAGGAGGACGCTATTACCTTTTTGTAACCTCATACAAAGAAAATATCAAACCAACTCGGAGAACAAACTAAGAAGGGTAAAGTACATATGTATACAAAGAAAATGACCAGACATAGAAGCAAAACGCAACCCCAGCCCCCCAGCCCAACCAGAATAAATACAGAGGACAATGACATCGAGGATGTCAGAAGACACCCAACCAAACTCTCAGAGGTGATAGCAAAAGAAGTTCAAAAACGGATAGGCGCAGCAATAGAGAACATCAGGCTAGAGGTAATAGACCAGGTCAGGAAAGAGATGACCAACATAATGAAAGATTTGCTTAGTGAGTTCAGGGTAGACACAGATTTAAAAAAACAGAGGAACTAAGAAAAATGATTGAAAATTTGAATATACAACTTAGTAAAGAAATGGAGCCCATGAAACAGATCCAAACAGATATCCAAGAAATAAAAAACTCGCTGGAAAGTATACAAAGCCAAATGAACGAGAGTGAAGATAGAATTTCAGAACTAGAAGACAGGTCAGCAATCAGTGAGAATGAAAAGAAAGACCTGTTGAAAATAACCAGAGAATATGAAAAATCACTACAACATCTGCAAGATGATGCTAAGAGGAACAATATAAGAGTGATAGGAGTAAATGAAACAGCAGGAGACAATA
>PVJO010023057.1:9557-26860 GCA_004026905.1 Hystrix cristata | reverse complement strand
AGAACATGACTAGTGTGCAGTTAGGTATCAAAGTATTACTTTTTATTATTATATCTCTTAATATTTGGAATATTCATAGACTCAAAAATATACCTGAACTACCTCCTCCTTTAAATGTCAATTATTCTTCACTGAGAATCATAAAATAAATAAATAAATAAATAAAGTGCATCCATAAATAATATCAGTCAGGAACAAATCTTAATTCAGAACCAATCTAAATTCAGAACCAATCCAAATTCAGAAGAGTTACTTCGACGCCTTTGGTAGCCATTTAAACATATTTTAAAGACAACACCATCTGAGAGGAAACTACGTTTTTTAAAAGTTAGTTTGAAAAAATGAAGGATGTTTCCAAGCAAGGTTGTAGTGCACTTGGGAAAATCTGCCAGCGAGGCAGTACACGCTTCTCTCTCTCTCTCTCTCTTTTTTTTTCTTACAGCCATTTTTATTTGCAGTCTAATTTATAATATACCACAAGACATTGCACACTCTTTGTTTGTAACTGAGGTTCATTTTACAGTAGCAATAGGCAATGGTGCAGGTCCCTTGTCCTCAACCTCTTCCGTATTTTTAGAATTGTTTCTGCTGTCTAATTTTCAGTTCTATATAGAATATGTAAGGCTTTTACATAGGACAAATAAATTTTTAAAAAAATAAACCATTTGTGCTTGAAACATATGAAAATAGGTAATCATCTAAAATATTTGTTAGAAGTATATTTTCCCCAAGCCAAAGTCAATTTAATATAGTGGGATAAATATCATCAAATGATTAATATATTCTGTGACATAAAAACATTGATATATGATGTAGAAAATATCTGTAAAAGCTAAATATTAGTTTTCTATTATAAAATAATGTTTATATTATTAAAATTACATTTTATATGTATATAATTTATACAATGTGATAGAAAATTTGAAGTGTTTTAATTAAAAATTATTACAGTGAGAGACACATTGCCATTAATATCCCTCAAAATCCTCTTTGAACACGTTTCTCCCCTTCTTGCCTCTTTCTGAAACAGCTCTTGAGTTTCTTCAGTTCCACTGTCATGGCTGTCCCCATATTCTGAGTCAATTAAAATGTTTACCTTTGGTGGTCATTTTGACTTGGGCTAAAAGCCAGACATCTCATGATATGAGATTTAGCAAATTAGGGGAATGAGGACACATTGTATTGTTCTTACGTGGCACTGCACAGCCACATGGACCGTATTTTTGATTACACATTGCAAGGACACTTGTTACGGTTTGGATCTAAGACGTCCTCCAGAAGGCTCACGGATTCGGCGGTGGCAGGAGGCATTTGATAGGTGACCTGATCATGGGGAAGCTGTACTCACGGAGGATAAGTTCATTGATGAGTTCACAGCTGACTGCGCTGTTTTGAAGTGGGGCCTGGACCAAGGTTGATCACTAGGGAAATGACCTGAGAAAGCGTATTTTTGTCCTCTTTCTTCCCTTCATTCTCTGTTTTCTGGCTGCCATGATTGTGGGGACACTGGGCAGAGGTATGTATAAGATGAATATGCAAAGATAAGGGATTTTTAGAATCACACACCCGAAATCTCCCAGAACGTATGGTTAGAGATTAAAAGGTAACCTACAGGGTCACAAGTCCAAGCAGGATCAAAACACACTGCCTTAAGGAACGAATGCTCTGGCCTCTCCTCTAATACTCAGCTGTATCACTCAGACTGGCCCTAAGGTCAATCACATAACAGACAACCCTGATCGCCCCTGTCCTTCCCCGTCCCCTGCATGAGTTCCTACACAAACAGCCTCCTTTGGTCCATTGTGCTTCCTTCCTGATTCTATCAATAGAGAGCCGCAGCAGCTTCACTTTGGGGCTGTATTTATGAAACTCTCTCATACCAAGGGGGTCTCGCTTAAGGGCAGTCCCTCTGGGCCTTCTTAGAGTTTGAATTGGATAATGACTCTGAATAATCTTTTTTCTTTGTGCTGTACCACAGTTGTGAACTGTAACAAGTGGTTCCTGTGTGAGGAATAAGTTGATGCAACTCAGTACGGAGGACCGACCTTCTAAAGCCTGGAAAAAGAATAAGGACATCCAACTTCACATTTCGCTAAGGGGACAGAGGTGGCCGTAGATTAGCCCAAACACCTTTGGCAAGGTCGTAGATTAGGTATGTCAGCTTGGGGGTCTTTTATCTGTCCAGCTGCTCGCTGAGCAGGGGCAGTTCATTTGTTTTTCTTTTTGCTCTTTTACTTTCATTCATACAGTAAGGATCAAACTTTATCCAAAGAGGAAAAACAATTTAAACGACATTTACAATGTCCCTTAAAGACATCTGGATGTAAGGCTTCTGAACCTCAACTTATTAAATTATTGATAGTTATTTGACAACAATGTCTATGTTTTCCTCTGGAGGATGGCCTGGGGGTGGAGAACTGGGAACACGTGGACCAAAAATTGAAACAGCCATTAGGTCTTGCAAAAGCTGTGTACCTTGTCATCTGGCATCCCTATTCAGAAGTTCCCCTAAAAATCTACCTCTCCTCCCTCAGCTTCCTCTAAAAACCACCTTCTACCTCCAAACTTATTTTTACAAAAACAATAAGAAAATTTTAAAAAAAGAAAATAAAAATAAGAAAAAGTAGGAAAGAAAAGAAAATAAAAATGGGGGAAAAAAGGGAGAGAAAATTAAAGACCACAAAAATCAAAACAGCAAGTTATACTAATCTGAGATAAATTTATTAGGAAAAAACAATCCCCATCAATAGTTTTCACAAAGGCTCAGTCATACACATATATGAGCCCAAAACTGGGCTAGGAGATTAGAGCGTGGCAAAGCTGGCCGAGGAAGTGGACAGAGATCTGTTAATTATAAGACCCCAGACACATATGCAGAACAGTCCGCACAGCCCAGCACATGGGCTTCTCACAAGAACACGAGCAGGTGTTTAATAAAATGGCCTAGATCTGACGTCACCCTGAGGTGTGGGATCCCAGCGCCGCCTCTCAGGACCCATATGTAGAAGTTCTTGCAGTTTTTCTCGAGATTTGGACAACATATAAGGATGCAGATGCCAAGAGGAGCTGGCTATCTTGACTTTCCTCATGATAGCCCACCCAGCTTTCTCCAGGTTGTCCATTTACTTGTCCCACGCTCACTCTGCAGAGCCATTTTCTCCCTTACTCTTTACTTTTATTTTTTCAAACAAACTTTGTCACTGCTTTTTGTGTGTTTCATCCAATTCTTTGTTTGTGAAGAGACGAACCCGGAATCTAACTCCAGAGGGAGAGGCAACCACCTCGGAATCTGGTAATATTTAACTGGCGAGCCACCTGATAACAAAACTACAAAGTTTAAAGGTGTATGTCCAATCTGTTGTGTGATTTTTCTTGCCCTCCTATACACATTCTCAGAAAAGTTAAAAAGCAGTCATTCGAGTTCTTTGTTGGTTTTCTTCTTAGCAGTGTAGTTGGAGTTAATAGTAGCTTTTGTCTTCGGAGGCATGTTTTGCTAAGGCTCAGAGATCTGCCCTGGGAAAGGTTTTGATCTTGATTTTCTTTCTGCCTTGAGACAGTTAGGATTGGTTCAGGTACTCCAGGGTGGTTCTCTTCTCTGTGCCTTATGCATTCTGGGACCAGGTCTCAAGGTGTTGGGTTTACCCTCCCTGTGATCCTTCCGGAGTGAAGCTGACCTAAACTTATCTCTGGGCCATAATCTTAAAAACAGGTCTGGATTTGACCCTCATAATCTTGAGAATAAACGTTTTAGTCTAAATTTATGAGCCTTTCTGCCCTTAGGCAGAACTGGAAATTAACTGCTTTCTCTTCCCTTTTCCTTCAAGAATCCTGCCCTGCAAGCCAAACTGACTGGTTTTTACAACACAGATAATTTCATCGATAAAACAAAAATTTTCTGAAGGACTCTTGTGAGTTTATTAACAGGTGTAAACAGAAATAGGTCTATTCCAATGAGATAAACTGTCAGTCTAAATTCCTTCTAATAACTGTCTTTACTTCTTTCAGGTGTAAAAGAAGTTTTTCCTTCTGATTTTTATTTCAAGAGATCTCTGCTAACTTATGACCTATAGGAAGAGTTCTGACTAGTCTTCCTATAGTTACAAACCTAAAAACTATAGAAAGATTGTAGCATAACTTGATCAACATATCTAATGGTACACTCTGATTTAACGGTAAGAGTTTTGTGTATTTGTATGTTTGTCCATCTGTCTAGTTAACATGTGTTAATAACCAGTTAAAGTACCTTCAGCTGCCTTGTTAAAGAAAAAAAAAATTTTTGAGCTTAACAAGTTCTTTTTATTTTTACTTTTTTTTTTACTCTGTTTGAGATTTCCATGGAAAGACCATTTACATGCGTTTTTCGGGGTAGTCAAATTTATTTAAAACATTACTGGATAAAAATTGGCAGGCTCGAAGCTTAAGCAATAAAAAAAGTTTTAAAGTTTGGTAACATAAAGGTTACATATGATTTAGGTTAATATGTGTGTTTCTCGGTATTAACTTTTAGGGACACATTATCCTCCAAAAGTTCTACTAAAGTTGGCTTAGAGATAAACACTCAAGATCTTATCTCAAATGCTTGTGGCTCATACAGCTCAAAAGTAGGCTAATTTAAATCAGTTGTTAAGGGTAAAAATGTCTTTAAAGTTGGTAACATATTTCCATCCAGGTTATTACATATCAAGATAATATAAAAATCAGTTTTATTAATGCAATGTCTATTATTTTCTGTGTACCAAAACTTGAGTTTTTCTCAGTCATATATATATATATATAGCTGGGCATGATGGTGCACGCCTGTAATACCAGCACTTAGGAGGCAAAGGCAGAAGGATTGTCACAAGTTTGAGGCCAGGCTGGGGTACACAGTGAGCTCAAGGCCAGTCTGAACTACATAGTGAGTCCCTGTCTCAAAAAACAAAAAGATTTCATATACATGTGTATTTATATACATGGGGAGAGAGAGAGAGAGACATAGCTTGGCCAATGCATCTAAAAGTGGACCCTGGTTTAAAGACATATATCTTTATACATAGATATATATCTTTATATATATCTTTATATATGTAGAAGTATAGACATGTATCTTTAAATACTTTTTATCCGTTATGATGGGTCATCTAAAGTAATTATTTTTGGCTATAATTAAAAGGTTAAATTTTCTATGTCTAAAACAATATGGTTTTCTAAAATATTGAGATGATCTTTGTTTAATTTACAAACTAAACTTACAAACAAAGTTCTATATTTTACTAAAATAAGTTTTATGTGTTCTTTTTGCTAGGCTTTTAGCTACTAAAAAGTGAACTTTAAGAGTTAAAGAGTACTATAAAATATGTTCAATAATCAGTTCATGATTAGTTAAATAAACAACTATTAGTTTATAACATAACATATATTTGGGGATAAATGTATGCATACATCTAAAAACAAGTTATAGGTGCTCTCTTTTATACAACATATGTTTAGATTTTAAACATATAAAACGATCAAAATTTGACATCCCTTTAAATTTGGTCCTGACATTTAAAGTTGATTTACATTTTTTGGCTTTGATTAAACAAGTATTTTGGTTATTGTATAAATGAGACACATTTGTATATTGGATAATAAGTCTATTTATGGTCATTAACACTGTTTCCAAAACATATTGGAGCTGTAAAAGTATCTTTAACTCTTATCAATAGAGTTACACCTCATAAAATCTGTTAAAGGGGTTTAAAATTTGTCTTAAGAGTGGAAATTAAATATATGTAAAGATTTCAGTATAGCTGCAGTATCAATTATTACTAACCTCATGGTATATTAAGTTTTATATCTGTGCTTCCCAAGTGTACAGGCATTTAGCTATTCATCTTTCCTCACATTGTCAGAATCAGCAGCTATCAATATATAGATAAGCTCACACTGACTGCTATCGTACTTCTGATCGTGTCATAATCTATATTTCCCACCCATATATTTTGGTCTCCACCAAGGAAGAACCTATTTTCACTGTTTACAATTTATCTACTCCTAGGTCACTCTTACTGATCTTTTACGATTATGAATATTACCTTGCTTGCAGATTCCACATGGCTCACTCCATGTATCGATGATAATATTTCTCAAATAAATACTGTATTACTCATATGATGGTGCTTAGACTAAAGACTAAAGCCTGGCTCCCCCAAAATTTTACATATGATTGGGTGGGAGACTCTGCTCTTGCACAAATTACCTCAGCACTTGAACATCTCAGACAAAAGCCAATTTGGGTCATTATAGCAGTGACAGCCCTGGCAGCTACTGCTGCCACAGCAGCCATCACACTAACTCATTCCATCCAAACTGCCTGAACCATGTATGACTGTGTAATAGTTACTTTCCTAGAGTCAATGGTTTTCAAGAGCTCAGATTTAATACAGGACAAGTACAAGTTACAACATTCACACACATACAGGTCAAATGCAGGAAGAGTGCAGAATGTGTATTTATGCACTGGAGACCTGAAAGATCCAACCAAGGACTGGGAGCCCACAGCAATGCCCTGTGTACATCTGTGTCTGCACTAAAGGCTGAAGAAACCTGTACTAGAACCAGGATATGATGCTTGCAGCAGAAATAAAGACCAGAGCTCTCCTAATGCAAACAGCAGCCATTCTCAATGACAGTAAGGCCCTGGGGACTTTCTGTGATGAGAACATCTGAGTCCCTTTTGGGAGAACCAGCCACAACAGAGTTTCTCCTGGAAAAGAGCTGGCCAATACCTTCTGCTCCCATTCTCCTTTATGCTGTATTGGTACTTAGCCTCAGGTGGATCTTCTATGCCCAGAACCACACCAACTCAGTCCAGCTGGGTGCTTCTGCTCAAAATGCCAACAATAATATGTCTACCACAGACTATTTTCAAAACATTACTTCTGAGCTCCTAACTCAAACCCGTGTTGATAAGAAAACTTTACAAAGACTTACCACCCTTGAGGCAGCTGTCAGATGGCTCAGCAAATGTGAAAAAAGCTCTTTGCACACATAGTAGGCTTAACTGTGATACTGGTTACCATTCCACGTATATCACTCCAATTCCATTTAATCATTCTGAATCCTGGGGTGAAGTCCAGTGTATACTCTATGGCGCTTTTCCTGCTGATCTCAACAAAGAGATTTCCATGTTCCAATGCTGACTGCAGCTCCAGTTACATAAACTTCTGGCTTCCTGTCATGTATAAAATATGTAGTACAACAGTCAGTAGAAGAGGTGAAAGTGGGCACCCTTATCTTGTTACTTAGAGAGGAAGCTGTTAGTCTTTCCTCATTGAGGATGTTAACTGTGGACTAGGTGACATTTATGAGTTGAGAAATTAGAAATATGTGAAATGTTTTTAAACCAGTAATTATACATGCAAATGATTATTTTATTCATATACCTCTAGGTTTATGCTACTTTTTATCTTTTACTTAATTTGTATCTATAATGTCAACAATTTGAATTTGTAGGTTATGCATTATCTAGAAGATGAAAAATTAATCTTCATATTACAAAGTACTAGCAAGCTATTTATCAAAATTACTTAAATTTTAATCATCATTAAAATATCAACTAAATTATACTTATTTAATAGATTAAAATAATTAATTGTTATAAATACAAAGTACAGTTATGAATTTTTCCTGGAAGAAATACTACAAACTTATACTAACATAATTCTCTGCATCTCCAAAGACTAGGTATATCATCTTATTACTAAGGGAAAGGAATATGGAAATGATAGGAAATAAAATCTATACATGTAGCTTAATGATACAAGGATTTGGGATTTTCTGTGATTCGAATGGAAAACAATTATGGAGGTTGTTAACGGTCACAAATTTTAAGGAATAATTATGCTATTTATGAAATATAGATTATAGCAAGGTGAAGAATAAGCACAGCAACCTGTAAGAAGGATATTATAATGAGGCTAATGAAAAATGATACCAGAGTGAGATGAACTGATAGAAATAAAAGTGCTCAGAAGTGATCACATTCAAAATGTTGCCAATGTGCTTAGTGTTCTTTTGCTCAATTCAGATAGAAATCATGAATCAGTCAAGTATAACTCCACTAGCAGTCCCGAAGTCACCAATGACAATAGGTGACACAACCACTTGCTGGTCACTGCTGCTGCCAGCCCTCACTATCCAAGGCCAATGTGTGCAGAACACTGTAGGCTGACTTGGTTGGGCACTAGGACTCTGCCCCTGCTGGATGTCACCATCCAATGACGGACACTGTAGCTCGACTGCCAGTCGATAGGTGCCTGATATCCACCTTTGTTAGCTGCAGTCTATCACCGGCTGCTGGTCTCCAGAACTCTTCAGTGTTAACAGCTCTCTTTATTCATGGTGTCCATGCTATTCAGGATAAAAATCACTAGTAGATTTATAGGATTTTTGGGAAACACACTACCTGAGAAATAAACCATTAACATGTTTATAGGAATATCAAAAGAGGTTTTTATTTTAACAGGATCAGTACTGCAGCATAGGGGTTCTGGGACATAGTAGGGTGCCCTCTTAGACTAAAATCCAAGGGGTGCCTAGAAAACTGGAAAAGTCTACCTGGGTAGGAACTTGCAGGCCTGTTTTAGTGAGGGGTCAGGCTGGAACCAGGTGACCTATTAGAAGGCTTGCTGTGAGTGCTGGCTATGCAAACCAGGGACCCAGATCCTCCCGTCCTGATCTTATTCACTCCAGGGTGCCCTCTTTATTCTCAAAAATGCAACAGTATTGACTGAAGTGGTAGAAGTAGGGGAGGCATACTGTGCTGCCTGGCCGCACTCATGCTGGGGTAGAGAGCTGCAGTTTAAGACCAAACAAGGACACTAAAGCAAACTATCTCAGTCCATTGTGGTGCAAAGGGAAGAAAAGAAAAGCAAGGGGAGGACCAAATAGTCATGGCTGAGCCACAGCTTTCTCCAACAAGCTAGAGAACATGGGAGAGCCAAGTGCTTCTCATCCATCTCAGTAATACTAATATGAAGGTAGATTTGAAAAGATTTGTGGAAAACATGAATGAGGCAATCAGGGAAAAGAGAAATGTCACACGATAGTTCAATCTTTTGGCCTAATGAAATGCGAAGTTTTCATTTTGTTTTGTTTTGTTTTTTTCTCTTTGGAGGGGGCCTTTTCTAACCCAATATAATTTGGATCAAGTGATTTGGGTAGTATAGAATCTGAGTTAAAACTTTAAACTATAGATTAAGTTTGAAATGTCTACTAGATCTCTATATTAGGTGTATAAACTTACTATAATAAATCTTCACGAAGTTGGTGGCTTAATACAGAAATTTACTTTCACATTTATAGAGTTCCAAAGTCCAAAAATCAAAGTATCATCACAGTCATGCCAAGATCAAAGGACCTAATTGATGATCTTTGCTCCCCACTTCCAGTCTCTGGTGCTCCCTGATATTCTTTGGCCAATAGAAAAGTTAGGCCAGTATCTGCCTCTATCTTCATATTATTCTCTCTGAGAACTTCTCTTTCAGGACAGCAGTCATTTGGCTTATAGCCTTCTGAATCTACTATTAGGGTAAAGTTTGGTTTGGAGACTATCAACACCCTACACTATCCAAGGGAAGCTACTGAGTCGATATCTGTGTTTGTGAAACAAAAGTGGGGGGTTAAGATCAAGGATGGAACCACAAGTGTGTAGGTCTCATCCTGACATGAGTTTCACTGAGGTCACCTGGGAGATAATATAGACAAGGACAAAAGAGTTCTCAGAATTGAACTCCAAGGTGCTGCAATATTTAGAGGTCAGGAGCTGATGTGGATCAACCAATCAATAAGGAGCTTAGCATATTTGAAATAATGATAGAATGTGAAAACCAAGGAAAGTTTAAAAAAAAACTTGTACAGAAAAAAGAGAACAATGAACTATATAAAATGTAACTAATGAAGCAAGCCCCTCAGAGGGCAATGGTTATTCACTCTGCTCAACAATTTGTAAGTCACTGGTGATGCGGGCAGGCGCAGGAGCAGTAGGACAGAAAACCGACATGTGACAGCCTTCAAAAGAAAGTGCAATGAGAACGAGTAGAGATGGCATTGTGTAATCAACTTTACGAAAAAAAAAAGTACAAAGTACAGGAGAGTTTTGGAAGGATGATCTGGGTTCTTCTATTTTTTTCTTCAAAAATTGGAGTGTCCTATATTGTATTTATATATAAATTTCCTATCAGATTTCAGAGACTTCATATAGAAGAAGGTATAAATTCATTGAGTGAATGGTACCGATTGTAAGCTTAGAAAAGAGCAGAAATACTTTCACTGTTTGATTTTTCCCTTCACTGACATAAACAGAGCTCTGGAAAAATCATAAATTATCCTTGAGTGTTATAAGTCTTTGGATGTAGTAGTAACTCAATAAATATTGTTAAATATAATTAAATAATTTATATAAATTCATATATGTAAATGAATAGCAACTGGTGCAATAAGAAACTGTTTAATTCTGGTGTTGATATACTTTGGGGGGAAGTGTGTCTATAGCAGGTGCACAAGCAGGGTAGATGAAGAATTTGGCGACTGATAAAGTACACTTCAGTGGAATGTTCTGGAAATGGAGAACATTGTTGTGGGAGAAGTGTTCATGTTTTTTATCTGAAGAGTTACATAATAATTTGGGGGTTATAACCTAATTCATCTTGGGTAAAATTTGAAGAAATAAGAAATACATGATGTTTTAAATGAATAAAAATATATTAATATTATAATTTTGAAAGACATATCTAAAACGTGTTTAATGCATTCAAGTGAATAGTATCTAAAAGCAAAGAAGACCAATTTCAGAGGTTTGCTAATAATCCAACTATGAGATAATAAGGACTCAATCTAGATGGATTTCGAACAAATAGAAAAAAAGGTGAATGAATGTAAACAACACTCAATATATTGCAAATGTTTTATTACTCATCTCTATTATTTTTTAACATATACATATATGTCGATATTTTCTTAACAATATATCTGTGAGTATATACTGGCCCTGTTTTCCCATCTCTAGTAATATTCTACCTATTCAGCTCACATCACAAATACCTCATTTTATGTGAAACAGTTATCAAGTTTGATAATGATTAATCCTCATTTCTTTTAAGAGCTGGAACACCATACATTTTCTCCATGCACTAAATTTTCTGTCTTATAGTGTACTTATTATTTTTCCTTTTTGTTTTTTGTAACATATAGTGGACTCCATAGAATGGAATTGCTTCATACTCTGGTATAATGCTCTTTTAACCTTAGTTTGTTTCTCTTAAAACGTAGATAAGCAATAATAAATTTAATCAGTCCGTGATTCCACAATAACGATTAAAGAAGAGGCACCAAATCTCTGATGTGTCCAAGCAGAAAAATCTGGCAAAACACTGATGCCCTCACAAATCTCAATGATTTTACAGTTACAAATCTTACAACACTCGAAGCCCAGAGAGAAATAATAGAAAAACTTAGAAGGATATGGGATAAGCTGATATTATGAACTGGTGAAAAATTTAATGAGTAATGAAAATAAAAGAAGCTTAAAGAACAAACTAATGATTACATATGCACCCATACACGTATATAAAATATACATTATTTATCTTTCAACACTCAGAAGTATTATTTTCATACTCCTTTTATATATGAAAGGAAACAATTTGAATTTTTCATGCATGAATTTGGACTTAAACCTTGACTTCTTGATTCTACATACAGATTTATTTCTTCTACATCACAGCTTAGGTTATTATTTAAGTATTATTTTCTTAAAAGTTTTTAGGGGGATTACACTGTAGGTTTCCACTAACAAACCCACTTATTTAAATTTTAGTTCTGTGGCTTTTAAACTAATTCTGGCGCTGGCTTCAACTATGATGCCCACAGGATATTTGGTCATTAAATAGAATTTAGACACCCAAAAGAGAATCATTTCCTATGTGCAGCTAATGCACACTTAATTCTAATCTAAAACTGACCTACACATTGAATGTGGAAGGGAAAAGAGAGAAGTAATTAAAGAATTATTGATGGCTACATCGCTGTATTCTTAAATTTGAAGAGAAAGGCTGTCCTATTGGATGGGTACCTGAATTTAAAGGAGAGCACATCTTTCATGTAAAGTGCGTCTGAAGGAATCTTATGTAAGCGTTATATGGAAATGGCCTCATATCCACTCAATCTATTCCCTATAGTTACCTGCCGGTCTGAGTGCTTCTGTACCATTATAAAAACCTGTCAAGCATTCAAAAGCAATTACACACAGGATGTCAAGTGCTGTCACGCCAGCCGTCCTTCCCTCCGTAGAGGCTCCCATTGCCCATTTCGTTAAAAATATATCCTGCCACTTTGAGGTTTTTGCTGACATAAACTTTACTATTTTATGTGTATTGCTGTTATTGAAAATAACTGAATGTGATTATCATTGAATAATGAGAATTAAAGTAGCCCACAGAGGAATTTCCTCTTGAATATATTTTACAAACTTCTCATATGTGGACAATTTTCTTAAGAATTTTAGATCTATTATCAAATAACTTTACTTTCTCATCGGAGAATGTTACCGATATGTCGTATTCAGTCTAGGGGATGCAATGTAGATGTTAGTAAGTGAAGTGAATAAATTATCAACAATGTCTTAGAATAATTTCCAAAAAGAACTGGGATGTCCATACCATTTTAAAATCTTCAAACCTCTTTGGTCGCCTGTTTTTAATGATTTGAGTAGAACTTCAAATCACACTGATCAGTAATAATAAATGAGTACGTACTTTGTAGTAACGTGAGTATTACGATCTAGAAAAAATTAGGTTTTGAACATATTTGGACACATGGAATAAATATCACAGTGAGGAGACTAACCATCAAGTCCCAAAATATTCATAAAATGTGTATGTAATTTATTATGAGAGAAATAACGTCTGTAAGTTACATACACTAGATTCAATGGATCAGTATTCTTTTTAAATGAATAAATTTAGCAGGAAGGAATTAATTACAACAAATAAGTAATGACAGAATTTATAGGTATGTGCATTAAGGCTAGTCAATATGTATTGAAGAATATTAACACTAATTCCTAATCTGCATATCAAAAATAAATATTTACCTTTGTATTTTTATATATTGGCTATTTATGGTCTATCTTAATGTCTTAATTATTGTCTATCTTCATATTTTAATTCATAATCACAGAATTCACTAAAATTAGCTCCATCAGTGTGATAAATTAAATTCCCCTTGGAATTACTTTTATCTAAAAGTTGAGTAGATGAGTGAAAATTTTTTGAACATTATGGATTTTGCAGATAAGTAAAAAAATGACAGAATTTCTAGGTAACACAGCCAACATATAAAAAATTATTTTGGTACAATATTAGTTATGTGCATGAAGTATTGATTAATTAATATAAATTAATATAATAAATACAATAGTAATCGATATAATTTAATTTCCTGTACTTCTGAAATAGTAAATGTACCCTCATTGTGCTTCTTTTAAAATATAGTCATAAAATACAGGGACCACCAAGGTGTAGGGTATTATTTAAAACCTTTGTGCATTTGTATTTATACCCCCGAAAGCACTTAGTATTTTTAAAAATGGGAACGATTTGATCCATAATTAAGAAAATAACATGACATAGAACTTTTGATAATGAAAAAATATTTTATCTGAGAATATAATGGAATGCTTTCATGGGGAGAATAAAATGAATACAACTTAAAGATACAATAAAAGTGAAGAATATTGAGAATGGAATATGATTATAGGGTCAATAAATTGGGTTAGTTGAGGAAAAAGTATATTTTGTATAAAGTGCAATACATTTATAATGGTGGCAAAAGAAAGACTATTCAAGTTTTTTTAACTATTAATATATGCTTGTGATACATAATTATTACAGTCATCGTGGGGAATTGCTAGATATACATATTACAACTTGGTCAGTTTTATTTCTCTCCCTCCACACTCGTATCAGCTTTTTCCCCCAGATTCTACTTACTGTCTCTGTGTACTGTACCTGCCTGTTTCCTACTAGGCATTTTTTATTTTGCTCTTTGTATTTATATTTTGGGCTTCTCATATGAGACAAACCATGGTATAGTTAACCTTCCATGTCTGATTTATTTCACATAGTATTATGGTATCAAGATGAATCCATTTTTCTACAAATGGTGCAAATTTATCCTACTTTATCAATGAGTAGTATTCCATTGTACAATAGATATAGATATATGTCACATTTTCTTTATTTATTCATCTGTTGTTGGGCATAACAGCACCTTCCCCATCTATTATGACCTGTGCTGCTATAAACATGGGTGTTAGATGTCACTGTGACATGAAGACTTTAACTCTTTCAGGAAGTTATCTGAAAGAGATACATGTAGGTATAGTTGGATTTCTACTTTCAGCTTTAACAAATCTACGTAATGATTTGTACAGTGTTCAAACTGGTTGATATTGACATCAACAGCGTAGAAGGTTCTTTTTCTCCCACAACCTTGCCGGCTTTTATTGTCTGTGGATGTGTTGATGACTCACATTCTTCCTGGAGTAAGACGTAATTTCAGTATCATTTTGATTTGCATTTCTCTAATGGCCAAAGAGGGTGAATATTTTCCATGTACTGGTTGGCTCTTTGCATTTCTTCTGAGGAGAATCTACTCGTTTCAATTACATATTTTTGATTGTTTTTTTCATTTTTGGTGGTCTATATTTTTTTGAGTTGTTTGTATATTATAATATTAGTCCTCTATCCAAGGACTGGCTGGAATTTTTTTTTTTTCCATTCTGTACCTTGTCCCTTCACTTTACTGGTTGGTTCCTTCACTGTGCAGAAGTGTTTTAATTTGTTATAATTCTATCTGTTCTTAGTATATTGTGCAACTGTGGTTCTCTTCAGGAAGTTTTTACTTATGCCTGTATGTTCAAAACTTATACCAGTATTTTCTTCCAGTGGATTCAGTGTTTCTGCTTTTATATCTAGGTATTTGAACCATTTTCATTTGATTTTAGAATAGAGTGAGAGAAACTAATCTACACTCATCCTTCTGCACTTAGATAACCAGCTTTTCAAACACTCATTTGTTACAGAGATTATCTTTTCTCTACCATAAGTCACTTGCCTTTGTAAAAGATCAGATGGCTAGAGCTGTTCAGATTTATTTGTGCATCCTGTATTCTATTCCACTGGCCAACATACCTGTTTGTTGACCAACCGAGATGTTTTGTTATTGTATTTTTGTAGTATAACTTGAACTCTCTATTCTAATACCTCTTGCTTTGCTTTTTTCTTGCTAAGGATTCCTTTGGCTATTCTGGGTCTCTTTTGGTTCCACATAAACTTTATAATGCATTATCCTAATTCTGTGAAAAAAAAAGTTGTTGTTATAATTCTTGGAACAGCATTAAATCTATTTACCATTTTGAGGAATAAGTCATTTGACAATATCGATTCTGCCTATGCAAGAATACAGGGTGATTTTCCCTTTTCTATGTCCTCTTAAATCTATTTTTTTCAGAGCATGGTAGAGGTCTTTCACTTCTTCAGTTTAGTAAATTCTTAGGTATTTAGCTATTTTCGAAGCTATCGGAATTATTTTCCTGGTTTCTCTCTTGGTGGATTTATTGTGGATATTTAGGAATGCTATAGATTTTTGTGTGGTAATTTTGTATACTGCCACGCCTAAACTTGTTTATTAGTTTTAAGAGGCTTCTGGTAGAGTTTTGGGGTCTATTTTGTGAAGGACTATGTCATTCGTGAGTGAAGTTACTTTAATTTCTTTTTTTCCCCCCTCTTTGTATCCCTCTTATTTCTTTCTCTTTTTCTTTTTTTCTCTCCCCTAATTACTCTGGGTACTACATCAAACGGGAATGATGAGAGTGGATACCATTGTCTTGTCTCTGATTTTAAAGGAAATCCTTTCAGGTTTTATTTTTTTTTTCATTTAATTTTATATTGACACTGAATTTATTTTAAAAGCCTTTCATAAGTTTAAGATAAGTTCTTTCTATACGTGTTTTCATCAGAGTTTGCTATTATGAATGGATGTTGGGTTTTGCCAAAGACTTTTCGGCATCTATTGAGATGAGTACGTGATATTTATTCTTACTTTTATTGATATGTATATTACATTTATTGATTTACATATGTCGAACCATCCTAGCATCCCTAAAATGAATCTGACTTGGTCAGGATGCATGAACGCTTTAATGATTAACCAGTTACATTTCTTTTCGTAAATCTTGATGATATTTACATCTAAGTTCATTAAAGAAATTGGCCTGTAGTATATTTTTTTGCTTGGAATCCTTATCTGGATTTAGTATCATGATAATTCTAGAAGTGAGTTTGGCAGTGTTCTTTCCATTTCAGTTTCATGAAAGAGCTTCAGGAGAATTGGCAGTATGTTTTCCTCGAAGTTCTGGTGAAATTCAGCGATGGATCGACCGTTCCTGGGGTTTTCATAATCGGTAATATTTTTGTTACTCCTTCTATTTTATTGCCTGTTAATAATGATTCCTCTCTTTATATTTCTTGGTTCAGTCTTGTTGGTTTATATGTAACTAGGAGTGCTTCCATTTCTTCTATGTTCTCTAATATATTAGAATGTAAGTTTTCAAAGCAGTGTCTTATACACCTCTGGATTTTGGCAGTGTCTCTTCTGATTGCACCTTTTCCATTTCTAATTGTATTGATATGAGTCATTTATTTCCTTCTTTTTTTTAATTTGTCTAAGAGTTTGTCAATCTTTTTCTTTTCAAAGAAACAATGGTTTGATTCATTGATCCTTTGTATTCCTTTCAGTCTCAATAGCACTAATTTCTGCAATGATCTTTATAATTTCTTTCCTTCTGCACTTTTTGGATTTGTATTGCTCTGCTTTTGTTGTTGTTGTTGTTGTTGTTGTTGTTGTTGTTGTTTTGGGGGGCCCTAAGATATATAATTAGTTTTTTTTTTTTTTTCATTAGGGATCATGCTATTTTTTTCTAACATAGCCATTCATTGCTATAAAGCTTCTTCTTAGTAGGGTTTTCTCAGTGTCCCATAGATTTTGTGGTTCAATTGCCCTTTGATTCTAGGAATTTTTTCATTTCTTTCTTGTTTTTCCTGTGAGATATTGATTCTTCCAGGATGCAGTATATAATCTCATATGTGTCACTTTGGAGTTTTTGTTTTTGTTTTTCCTGTTGATTTTGAGTTTCATTCCAATGTGATATGGTAATATGCAATGGATTATTTTAATTCATTTATATTTGTTTAAATATACTTTATTTTCTAAGTTGCATT
>PVJO010023056.1:0-26830 GCA_004026905.1 Hystrix cristata | reverse complement strand
AAAAAAAAAAAAGAAAAAAAAAGAGCAAAGGATTTGAAGACATTTCTCCAAAGATATATAAACAACCAATAAGCACATGAAAAAATGCCCAGTATTACTAATGATTAAGGGAAATACAAATCTAAACTAAAATAAGATATCATTTTACACCCAACAAGATGGCTATAACAATAATATTAAAAAGCAGAAAATGGGTGAAAATAGGTGTTGGTGAGGATTTGAAAGAATTTTCAGACATTACAATGTGATGCAAAATTGCCCAGCCACTATAGAAAGCACTATCACATTTCCATAAAATGTTATAGAGAATTACCATATGACTCAGGAATTCTCCTCCTACATATATTCTAAAGGAATTGAAAACATGTTCATATAAAAACTTGTATGTGAATGTCCCTAGCAGACCTGTTCACAACAGTGAAAAACTGGAAACAACCCAACGTGCACTAACTGATGAATGGAGAAAGAAAATGCAGCATATTCATATAACAGCATACTACTCAGCCATAAAAAGGAAGTAAGTACTGGTACATGCCACATCATCGGTGAACCCTTGAAAGATGAAGTAAAAGAAGCTCAACACAGAAGGCCACAAGCTGTATGATTCTATCTGTATGAACATCCCAAGTAAGTAAGTCTATAGAGACTGAAATTGTATTAGTGCTTGCCAGGAACTGGGACAAGTCAGAGTGGGGAATGACTCCTAAGGAGCACAGCATTCCTTTGGTAGCACTGGTGGTAGTGGTGGGGTGATGAAAATACCCTGGAATTAAGATAGTGATAATGGTTGCAAAATCTTGTGAAATATTAAAAGCCACGGAATTATACGTAATAAAAGGGTAAATTTTATGGTGTGTGAATTATAGTTCCACCAATCATATCCTCCCCATTTTTTGCAGTGCTGGAGATGAAACGAAGGACTTCACACATGCCAGGCAAGTGCTCTATCACTCAGCTACGCTAGACCCCCAGCCTTACCCTACTCTTAAAGATGACGCAGAGGCCTTGATATTGTAAACTACGTACACACTTTTAATGATCTACTCCCATCTCCCCTCTGGCCACCACACTAATAGCTGAAGTCAAGTTACAGTATAACCCGGGTGAAGAAAAGCTGGGCCAGTTACAGGAGAAAACAGATTATACACTGAAAAAGCTACAGGACCTCAACAACATGTTCTATTGGGATGTAGTTCTTTCTATTAGGTCTAGATCCTGAGGATGATGACTCAAGGGAAGTGCCTCCTTGTAAAATCGGCATGAGTCTGCTTATTCTCATCTCAGACTATATCTCTTTTCACACAATGTGTGCCACCTAGAGTTCTGACCATTGGGAAGATTTCCAACATTTTTCAGGGTCATATTCAGAAGCAGTGTGTTTCATCTTGTATCCATACTTTGAGTCAGTCCATCCATGAGTCAAACTCAGCCACTCTCCTCCTCTACTTGCCAGTCATAAAAGATCCCACATGTGACTAGAGGTATAAGCTGAGGGAAGACTGTCCCCACAATCGTGGTGTTCTACATGGGGAACTGGACTGCATGAGGCTTATTTGTGTACTCTGGATGAACCACTTCCACTCATAAGGCTTGCTGCTGGGACTGCCCCATTTTATGACTTGGTGTATTTGAAAGACTGGATAGATAGTTCTGTTGCATAATCACTTGCTATTCCATAGTCAAACACTCCATTTCTACTTCCATCCAGTGATATGCTGTAACCTGCTTTCTAAACGGTACATAGCTATGCTCTTACTCAGAGCCCAAAGGATGTATGATGTGATTCTTTTACTTTGGTCAACCATGTACTCTACATAGCATCCTTTGCTACATCCTTCTTCTGTGATTCTTTTACTTTGGTCAACCATGTACTCTACATAGCATCCTTTGCTACATCCTTCTTCTGTGCCCTACTGAGGTATTTCTGGTGGTATGGCCAGAAGGTGGTCCTTCCTGCATCACAGTCTCAATTTATTATGAGGTCTTTTCTTATGAAGTACCCCACTTGAAGCTGGAAGACTGCTGTTTTACCTGAGAAATGAGTAGAAGCAGTATTCTGAATTGTGAGATATCCTGCTCCAGACCAATCAGTGGATCCTGAAAGACTTCAATCCCCAAAGACTCCTTGATATGATGTTATCGCTCAAGAAAACCAACTAGCCAGTTGGCAGCAAGTTAATTGAATTGGACCTCTCCCACCCTGAAGTAGAAATTCATCTGCATTGAGATTAGCATGTATGGTAGGTATAGGTTTTACCCAGAGGCTTGGCCAACACTGAAATGAAAACCCAAGCCACCCCTTTAACTGAAGCCAGGAGCTTTATTCTGTTTCTGTACATATGTAAATTTGTATTCCATCAAAACTATGAATTCCTTTGCAGATGTAAAATGTCTCTATAAGTTTCCACCCGGATGTGAAATGTTTTGTTGGTGTCCTACTTCGGTAGGATCAGCGTGTCCAAAGGTCAACTTGGGGCTGTAAGGGCTGACAAATATTCTGATAAAATGTAACTTGTTAGTCCTTACAAGTTTTTCTGTACCATGTACGTATCCTGGGAACTCCCTGGCTGTGTTAATTTCCCTAACAACTCCTGCATTATGCAAATACCCATAACCTGTGAATCAATTAGCAGCGGCCAGCAGTGCAGCCACTTGTACTGACTCTACAAAAGGAGAAGCAGGTCTAATCTTGGGGCCTCAGATTCTTGGGTGAATGGCCAGTTGGGGGATGCCAGCTTAATAAACCGAGTTCTCTAACTCTCTGAGTGCAGTGTTTGGTTTCTCAAGAGTCTGATTGCTGTTAACATGAGCTGTAACAATTCTGCTGTAACAGCACCACTGTCCAAAGGCGCAGTATTTGACCCACCATCATGGGATCCATATGACAGATCCTCATAAGGGATTCATCTAGAGCAAAACGCACATGGGAGTGAGAACATGACCAACGAATCCACTGGTCCTATTATACAGTCCACCACCTCGAAACTGAAACCTGACATACTAGAGAAATGGTCTTGAAGATCTGGGTAAGATATCAGCTTCAAGATTATACTCTGCAAAGACAGGGCCATCTTCCAAGAAGAATTACACATTCCAAATCAACACTGTTACACATAGAATGTATGGGTCTGGGAACCTATGGGTGGAAATAGAGATGGTCGCACTTACTGCCACTAAGAGTGACTCACTTGGAGAATTTCTGTTTCCTCTTTACACTCGTATTCTCAGTGGGTCTGAGACACTAGCCACATGTGGCTGTTTAAATCTGAATATAACTACAAATTCAGCTCCTCATTAATACTAGTAATCTTTCAAGTGTTCAAGAGCCACCTGAAAAAGGGCTACCACGTTGGATAGCAAAGAACATTTGAATGAAATAAACACTTCTACAAGGGGAGACAAGAGTCTCCCAGAAAGAAATGTTTCTACCAGAGGAAACTGTCTCACAGTTTAAACTATGGCGCCTCTTCTGTCACTCTGAGCTCCTCATGCCAATCAATAGACTGGAAGGAAATGAACAGTCATTTTAATGGCAAAGGTCATTAACTCTACTAATCAAGGGGTGGCAGTAAAGCAGGAGTAGGGTGTGGCTAGAGCTGGCTGAGAAGGTGGGTGCGACCTGGGAAATGACCTAGGCTTGACGTTAGCCTGGGGCATGAAATCCAAGTCTCGGGGACCGATGTAGAAGTTCTCCCCCAAGAACTTGGACAAGATAGAGGCAGCACCATGAGGTCACTCTCTCCTCTCTTTTCTCTCTCGGGACCCATGCTCCCCGCGGCGCCTCCATTCATGGGGATGGAGGTGAAGTCTCCGCACAACGCACAGGGGCCATCATTTTATAACAGCCCCAGCACCACGTCCCTTCATTTTTTATTGTTGTTTTCCTTGTTGTTTTTTCTCTGTTTGGCCCAAACTCACTCTGCGGAGCCAGTTTCTCCCTCTGTTTGCAATTCTGAATAAACTTTGACACTGCTTTTGGTCTGCTTCATCCAGTTCTTTGTTTCAGGTGGGAAGAACCTGGAATTTGGAGTACACCTACCTGATAACAGTAGTACTGCTGTTATGTAATGGAGATAGGGGAGAATATGGCACTCGACTTCTAAGGGGTTTCTAAGGGGCTTCTTAGAATTTCTTACCAAGTTTTACTAGTAAATGAACAAGTATAATAGCCATGGCCTCACAAAATAAGGGCAAATGAGGACTAGACTCCTTAAGGATGAAGGTTTGGGGCAGCCTAACTGGGGGACCACATTCTCAAGCAGAGGTGAAAGCCTGACACGTGTACGGCACACCTTAGCAGTATGGTGACATGATAATGACCAAGATATCAACGGCCATACCTTGATGCTTTTGTTAATCTTCATATCTCTTTGGAACTTTGAAACAACCATCATTTCTAAAGATTTGAAGAACAGGATTGTCTGAGGTTAGGTTCCTACGACTCTGGAAAAATGGTGGCTAGAGCAGAAAAGACTATTTCTCAACATTTTTGGTCAAGTTTTTCCATATCTCAGAGCCTTTGAACTTGATATTCTTCTTGCCTGGATACTCATCCTCCAGTTCCTTCACATGGTTGGCTCATTATCATTCACCTATCATCTTCTTAAAAGATGTTTTCTCAGATGAACAAATTTCTCCATCACAAATTTTTCCTTCAGGCCATTCTAATTAATTGCTTCACAAGACTCCTCTTTCTGTCTCTAATTACCATGTGATTTAGGTGCTGTATGAAATTAATCACTAGAATTACACTATGTGAAATAAACCAGACACAAAAAGGTAAACTTCACACCTTCTGTCTGGCATGTGGGAGCTTAAAAAAATAGTTTACCTGAACTTAAAATAACAATTCCTAGAGATTGGGAAGGGTGAGGGAAAGAGTTGGATACAGGGAGGTTGTATAACCAGTACCAGAATGCAATCAAACAGAAGAAATAAGTTCTGGTGTTCTGTGGCACAGTAAAATGACTATAGTACAGAATAACCTGTTATATATTTTATGAAGAAAAGAGAGGAGTTCAACACCTCTAAGGAAAGAAAGGATAAGGAAGGGAAGTGCTACACACTGATTTGATGCGTACATGCTGTATGCATGCATTGAAATGTCACACTGAACCCCACTAATATGCATAATTAATACACATTAACAAAAATAAAATAAAATTTTAAAATGAATCTTCTGGGGAGTTTTAAAAAATATAAATTCTTGGGTCTCAACCATCAAGATTTTGATTCGCTATAGACCATTCCAGTGCATGCGTGATATGCCTGTGGGACAATCCAGCATCGGTCCACACTTACACAGAGCATGACTGCATCCACACAACGCACAGTTCCCCATTTCACCAGGCTCCAAAGCTCATTCCCAAAACCGCATAAATTTTAAGTGAAAATAAACATGTAGATCCTAGACATACCCCATCAAAAAGCACGGAGAACAGCTACCTTCCCATCCGTTATAAGTGAGATTGAGAAACCCGTTAGAGCCAAAAAGTAGTGACCTCACCCCTTCAGGATGAAGGGCACACACAGACAGGCAGGTGAGAGTGGAACCCAGACAGAAAGGCGGGTACAGGAACTAAGTGTTGCAGTCACAGAACAAACACTAATTTATGCATTTGTCCATGATGGAAACAGAAAATTCAACACATGATGTTGGTCAGAAAAGTTGGCTAAAAAGGAATCCCACTCTCAGAAAACATGTAGCTCTCAGGCTGGCCAGGAGAGGGACAGTTCACAGACAGGAGCCCCAGAGGGGTCTACCCATAAGAAGCTGGCCCTTGCTTTCAGAACTACATGGTTTTCTCAGAGAAAGCTGTTCCTGCAGCACCACGGATGTTATTTTCCAGACCCCTGCAACCAGTCTGGTGATTCTGACTGCAGAGTCATCTGCTCTCGGACTGTCCTCTGGTAGTGGTGAGAGGGGTTTGACTTAGGGACACGTGGGGTAGAGGACTTAGCTCTTCTGGGAACTCCTCTATAAATGCTCAGGCTGTGTACTTTTTTTTTTTTTTACTTTTAAAAATAATCTTCATTTTTAAAAAAGTGAATGTGAGCATCCACAGGAGACTAAAACACAAGAGGCAAAGAACAAAGTCATTTGCAGTCATAAGCAGCTTAGCTGGGTGTGTTCTAGTACATATACGTGAGTACATACACAACATGCCATTTTGTGTGACTGAGTTTGTACAGTGTGTGTCATGCTTTTCCACACATCATGAATATTCACCAATTCAAAATTCCAAAGCTACAAGAGTATTTTTGATAACCAAGAACACACTACAACAACTCAACCTGTAAAAAAAAATTATAATCCTGCCTCTCTTGGGAACAAAACTTCACTGATGATAAAAATGGCAACAAGCCTCTAGACAGAAGTATTGCCAGAGTTACAATTACAATACTGTATTTCCTTAATGCTCAATTTAAAATTAGACATAAAGCAACAAAGTATACACCAAGCCATATGTCTGAGAGTTACCAGATCTCTACTATTAAGATATTAGCAAGAAGGCATGTTCCCACTGAATTAATGTATTTCTACAGTATAGCTAGGAGATGCACATACATTGATTCTTCTCACCAAAATGTAAATTTGAACACTTGGCACAAACCTCTCCTTGTATACTTATCTCCACTCCTCTGCTGCCAGCCTAATGACAAGTCCTGGTACACACTGCCCAAAGGTGGTATAACAATTCCAAGCCCAAGATGCATCTTTTCTAACAATTATAATAAAAAGATACTTAAATGTTTTCTAACTCACTACCTCTAGTTTTTATCATATATTGTCACTTCAGCACAGCTATAAAGCTTAGATGCTATATAATAGAGCATGAACTTTGTGCACAATAAGCCCAAGTACTTTACTAAAAATGCACACACAGGTCTATGGTTATAATCTAAAATCATCTTGCAGATATGGAGATACTAGCGAAGAGCCCTTACCACCTTTACCCTCCCTGTTCCCTCTTCACCACTTTAGTGACTAAGTTTACGACCAGATCTAGCTCCAAGAGGTGACTTTAACAAAGGTCATTTCCAGAAGACAGTTCTTCCTAAAAACTAACAATAAGACATTTATATGGAGATTATTTTGCTGTTTCTAACAATTTGGGCAGCGGGACTTATGCTTTAATACCCAGCAATATTAACGAAGATATACATATAGAAAAATGGCTAGGTAATCTGAACTCATCTAACTTCCCTCTCTGCATACTTCCCCTCCAGTACCACATGAATAGCCAGCATATGCTCCAAGACATCAAGTTTGATAATTCCCTTCCCAATATACAACCAGTTCTGTGAAGTGACAAAAAAATACTTAAAGTGTGTTACATTAGCACTTGACTTTTACACATGAGAATTTTAAACATCTAGAAAAACTAGATGTTTCCAATAAGAATTTAAATGTCCCGTATGTATAACAAAGGCTGTAATTTTAAAGTGTGGTCTAAACAAGGAACACTCTAGTCTAGAACCCTTTCCCCTTTCAATCTATTTTAACCCAGGGGACAGATACATACATATGCAATACTTGAGGGAACTTTAGCAATTTCACTTCCTAAGTGGTTTTAAGAACATTCTTTCTAATGAGTTTGAACACAAAGCATCCTCAAAACATTAGTTTACTAATTCTACTTCTGTCATACACTGGCAACCTCTTTAACATCTAGAAAGACTAGATATAAATTAGGACTCCTTTATACACAACCATATACACAAGAAAGTAAACAAAATGCACAGACATAAGGGACAGTGGTCAATCTTGCTTCACCAAAACCACACTGATTTAGAGCCCTCTGTACTTTCTGTTCCTCTATCTTCTCCAAGCTAGCAAAAATATGTCTACTGCTCAGAAAAGTGGTTCAATTATTCCATTTCTTAAAGGGAGTATTTCATTATTAATTTTAACAAAAGGATATCTACCAATTGTGTTGTTTACTACCTCTATTGTTAACATACTTGGTATACTTCTAAACACCTAGAAAGACTAGATGTTTCAAATATGGACTCAGGTTTGTCCTCTGTATATACAGTAGTGTTGAATAAACTATACACATGTAACAATCTTTTTATGTGATAGTGTCTTCTAAGTAGGAGCATCCTGCCTAGAATCCTTCATTTCTTCCAATTTCTTCTTCGTCACATGTGATACAGTCACATGTGTCACTCAAATGTGATTCCAAAAGTCCTTTTCAGAAGATAGCCTTTCCAGGAATTTTAACACAAGGTGTACAAAATATGTTAGTTTACTAACTCTGCTTTTGTCACACATTGGAAGCCTCTTTAATATCTGGAGACCAGACATTATCAAATTACGACTCATATGTCCAACATATACACTACATATACAATACGGCAAAGTGAAATAAAATCCATGTAGCATAAGAGGAATGAGTAAATGGAAATTTTCTACCATACCCTTAACAAAACACCTTTCACAATTTCTTCCCTCCCACCTCCCTCAACACAGTGAACAAGTACAGACAGTATACTGTTCAGAGGTGGTTTAACCATTCTATTTGCAAACATAGTATTTCCCTTCAATTTTTTTGGGGGGGGGGTGTGGCTGGAGATCGAACTCAGGGCTTTGCACTTGGTAAGCAAGTGCCCTACCACTGAGCTAAAGCCCCAACTCCTTCCTATCAGTTTTTAAAAGCTATTTACAAAGTGTTATCCTACTACTTCTACTTTTAAATATATCAAGCACTTCTACATATCTAGAACTAGATTTTTCATATAAGAACTTGTCTTCAATCATACAGCCCTGATAAATAAAATTGCCCAAATAGCAATGGTTGTAATCTGAGGTATTATCTAAATATGACCATTTTGACCTTGAGCCATTCCCTCCTTACCTTCTTCTATCTGATTCGACCCAGCAGACAAGTAAGGCCTATGTAATGTTAGAGATGGCTGAATCCAAAATTCATTTACAGAGGACAAGCTTTTCTGTGTATTTCAACACAAAGTGTACAAATGTGCTAACTTTACCAACTACTTTGTCATGCACTGGCAACCCCTTTAACATTTAGGGACTAGATATTGCAAAATTTGGACTTATTTGCCTGTACACCATATACGCGACAAAACAAAACCCACAAAACATATAGAAAAATGATGTCTGAAAATGTCCAAGTACAAATGCACTAACATAGTACCTTGCGCAATTGCTTCCCTCCCACCTCCTCCAAACGACTGAAAAAGTACAGACAATACCATATTGTTCACGAGGTGGCTCAACCATTCCATTGCCAAAAGAAAATATTTTATATAAATTTTAGCAAAAAGATATTTACAAAGTGGTATTTTACTGCCTCTACATTTAACATATGTTGGGCACTTCCAAACATCTAGATAAAACTAGATGTTTCAAGTAAGAACGCGATTTGTCCATTATATATATACAACAGTCTTGATTAAACTGCACACATGTAACAATAGTTGAAAGTGTCTTGAAAATACAAGAATGCTAGTCTAGAATCCTTCCTTTTTCCATTAATCCAGTGGGCCAAAACGCTCAAATTTTCAGAAGACAGTATTTCCTACAAATTTTAACACAACGTCTGTTAGTTTACTAACTCTGCTTTTGTCAAAATGGCAACCTGTTTAACATCTAGGAAGACTAGATATTGTAAAAGGACTCGTTTGTCCTTTATATACACAGCAAAGTAAAACAAAATGCTGGCATAAGGGACAGTGGAAATTTGCCTCGCTGTAAGCACACTAGCACAGCACTCCGCATTTTCTTCCCTTGCATAAACACAAAGTGCTCTACTCAGGGCGGGGGCTGCCTATTCCCCACACAAAATAACACTTCATGTGAGTTCTAACAAAAAGAAATTTACAAAAGTCGTTATTTTACTACTACTACTTTTTTTTTTTTACTACTACTACTACTTTTTAACATGTGTCAGGCACTTGAGACTATCTAGAAAGAGCAGATTTGCAAAAAGTACCTAGCACTGGCACAAATGAGAACTAAAATGCACACACAACACAAGGCTTAGACTACGCACCACGTCTCCGACAGGTATCCATGTCTTCTCCAGGTAACAGTCTGGCACGGACCGTCCGCTAACCCTCAGGACCAACGGGGACGAGTGTCACCACTCCCAGCGTCGCTTCTCCAGATGGTCTACCCAGCTGCATTTCAAAAAGTCACTGCCAGCAGATGTTTCTTTTCTTTTTTTTTTTTTTTTTTTTTTTTTTTTTTGGTGCTGGGGATCGAACTCAGGGCCTTCCGCTTGCGAGGCAGACACTCGGACCACTGCGCTAAATCCCCAGCCCTCTTCTGTCATTTTTTTAAACAAATGGCAGTTTTCTATCTACTTCATCGCACGTCGGCGACCTCTTTACGTCTATACCGTCCACACGCAGCGCGTTTTCCCTTAAAAGGCGGGGAGCGCCGAGCGCCGCTTGTCCCGTTACACGCACGGGCCTTCTAAAAACGGCCGGAAGTCTTCCCGACGGTGGCAGGCATCTCCAAGGGCCAAGCGTGGGTGCCACTTCGCCGTTTTTCTCTGGCAACCGCCCCTGGCCGCCGGGGTGTCCGCCGTCCCGGGCCTGGCGCCCCGACCGTCGGGCGGGGGAGGGAGGCGCGGGCGCCCCGGCCGGATGTGCGCGCTCCTGGGACCGGAAGTGGCCGACTCTCGGGAGCCCTTGTCGGGCCCTCTGCGGGTCGGAGGCCGCCGTTCTCCCCAGCAGGCCGTGCTGCCGCCGCCGCGACGCGCCCCGTTCTCCTCAGCAGGGCTGCGCCGAGAGAGCCTGCGGCCGAGCGGCTCCAAGACCGCCGCGCCATCAGGTCACCAAGACGGGCGGGGAGGCCGCCGGCAGTCACAGGCACGGGGGATGGGGCCTGCAGGGCCTGGTCGCACCCTGTTTCTCCCTGCGCTCTCCGAGGACCAGGCTGAGTATCTAGAATTCACTGTCCACATCCCTCCTTGGCAGCACTCATGCAAACACTCTGAAAGTACCTGTGTATATGTACTGAAGGAATCCGACCGCCGCCATCCCGGCCTGAGCAGAGACCACTTAAATCCGCTCCCCCCGCTTTGTTTTCACACCT
Organism: Hystrix cristata; assembly: GCA_004026905.1. Taxonomy (NCBI): domain Eukaryota; kingdom Metazoa; phylum Chordata; class Mammalia; order Rodentia; family Hystricidae; genus Hystrix; species Hystrix cristata. The sequence continues at coordinate 15,759 of PVJO010023056.1, read as the reverse complement.
GCTGCAGATGTAACGTCACGGGTGGCGAAGGCCCAGTGAGCACAGCTACACCCTGAAATTCCCAATCATCGTCAGCCCTGCTCTCGACGAACAACATGCAACATGTACGTTTTCAAGCCCTGGTCCCGGGCAGATAGCCACAACTCCTGGGACTGAACTCTCCCCCTGGACAGTCCCATTGTGGTTTTTTCCTCCACAACCCCCCCACCCTCCCTTTTTATTTTGGAGACAGGGTCTCCCTATGTAGTTCAGGCAAGCCTTGCACTCACTATGTGCCCCAGGCTGGCCTCGAACTCTCAGCGATCTGCTTCACCCTCTTGAGTGCTGGGGTTACATGTGTGCGCCAGCACGCCTGGCATAGCCCTCCATTTTTATGTTCATGACCTTATAAAGACCTTATAGCCTGTACAAGAGTTAGCTGGTCTGCTCTCTAGTCCCAGGGCGGCCCCTCTCAAGTTTGTTGTGAAATACACCTGTCCTGTTGAGCTGATACCTCTGTTTCTTACCTCCTTTTTTCCTAACATGTACATCTCTCAAAAAAGATGGTCTTTGTACGGCAACACATGTTCTTTGCCTTCCTATTCCCAGTTTTCAAAAGAGTACCCAGTACATTCCAACTGCCAAAGAACATTTGTTGTTTGTCTGTTGACTCAATTTGTCCTTTCCAAAGCTTAAATTGTGTGTTTTTCCTTGCTTACCTCAGCCATTCTAGGCACTTGTGCTGGGTTAAAGTATAGAAGGTCAGAGTAACAAATTAAGTGCGTTGCCTGTCAACTGAAGCCTGAGGTATTCCTGAAGAAAATGGTGGTAAAAGGCAGCACAGGCAAGAACAAAGGACCCCGTGTGGGCCTCTCTCCCTACCAGGAACCAATATCAGTTCTGGGCACCTGGAAGAGAAAGCACCATGTTAGGAGTACGGACTAAAAGATGTTTTATCTTCTGGGTCTAATTTTAAAGTAGTCCTCAGAGACTTATCATGAAGAAGTTAAAGGCCCCTGAACTGACAGTCCAAATGAATAACACTCTGTCCTTAACAAAAAATAATCTAAGTCTTCCGAATCTTCCAACCATAATCAACAACCTGGTAGTAAACAAACAAAAACAGACAGGGTTGGGAATGGAGGATGTGGCAGGCTGGTGGATGTCCAGGTGGGGATCTGGCCCCCAGAACTAAAGGCTCACAGTGGCCAAGGCCCAGCAGTACTAGCAATCGAATCTAGTACCCAGAGCAGAATGAGTACAAACTCTCACATGAAACATACACACATCCCAGGATACACCACAAAGAGAAAGTCACCTACAAAAAAAAAAAAAAAAAACCCACAAAAAGTGGAAGAGACATTTCTGCCCAACAGTTCTGTAAGGAAACACAACTAAAATGAGAAAATAGGCAGCAAGATGCCTACAAAAATACATAACCCTCCCAAAGCTGATCCCACAGACACTGAAATGGATGAAATTCCAGACAAAGAATTTTACAAACTGTTAGTTAAAATGATTAATAAGAACAGACAAATAAGCAGCTGAATGAATTGATTACTAGAATGATCATCGAACTCAAAGAATATACAAATAAGCAGCTGGATGAATAAAGAAAGACAAAGCAAGATATGAAAGACTGCTTCAGAACAGAAATAGAAGTTCAGAAAAAGAAGTAAGGAGAAATCCTGGAAATGAAAACCTCAGCAAGTCAAACAAGAACTTTAAAAATCTGGCCATGGACTAGATCAGTCAGAAGAAAGAATATCAGGAGTTGAAGACAGGGTAGACATACTAGACTGTTCTGATAGTATCAAATTAAAAAGGATAAACAATATGGATAAGCAGACCATACAAGAGTTTCTGAATAAAATCCAAAAGAAATAAGGCTTACTGGACTGGAAGAAGGCATTGAAAAACAGGCTAATGGCTTAAAAAAATCTACTTACCAAAAGTATGGCAGAAATTTTCCCAAAACTGGGGAGTGAAATCAATACTCAGGTAAAGGAGGCATTTACAATTCCAAATAGACAAAACTGTCAAAGAATCTTTCCATGACATATAGTTGAAATACCAGAAATCCAGAACAAAAAAACAATGTTAAAAGCTGTCAGAAGAGCCAAATCACTTGGAAGGGCAAACACATGAGAATAACAGGTTTCTCAAAAGAAACCTTAAAGGCTAGGAGCATTTGAAATGAAATTTTCCACACCCTGAACGAAAATAATTGCCCATCAGATCACTATATCCTGCAAAGCTATCCTTCGAAATTGAAGGAGAAATACAGACATTCCATAAGTATACAAGGTATGATAGAATATACAGTGCATGTTTAACTTCTAAAAATTTATTATAATAAAAGGCACATTGCCTTTAATACCCTCAAAATACTCCTCCTCACTTCAATCACACTTACACTGTACTTCTTGCCACTTTCTCTCATTCAAGCACTAACTGGGCCCGATCCTGCTTAACTTCTGAGATCAGACAAGATTGGGTGCATTCAGGGTGGTAGTGTGACCACAGACAGTTCTTGCCACTTTCTGAAGCAGCTCTGGAAGCCCTCTTCCATAAGTGCCTTTATGAGGGGCGATGAGAAACTATGGTGCTGCTGTCAAGTGCCATCCAGTGGAAAGAGACTCATAAAAATATTGCAGTGTGTCCTTATTCACCTTATTCACTGGATCTCTCACACTGTGCAACTTTTGGCTCTTCCCCAAAGATGAAAATGTTCATGAAAGGTCATTGCCTACGTCTTCCAGAATTTTAACTATTCCATCTTCCAACAGATTGTTTCTGTTTTTATATTTAGAATCTTTGATCCACTTTGATTTTAGTTTAGTGCATGGAGAGAGGTCTATGTCTAGGTTCAATTTTGGGCATTTGGAATCTCAGTTTTTCCAGCACCATTTATTAAAGAGGCTGTCTTTCTTCCAGTGAAGCTGTTGGACCCTTTATCCAAGATAAGGTAGCTGAGTGGGCTTAAAGTTGTTTCTGCATCTTCTGTTCTTTTGCATTGATCTTTGGGTCTGTTTTTGTTTGTTTGTTTTCATTTTTGTTTTGCCAGTACCATGCTGTTTTTATCATGGGAGCTTTGTAGTATAACTTTAAATCAAGGATTATGATGCCCTCTGTATCACCCTTGTTGCCCAGAGTTTATTTTGCTCTTCTAGGTTTCTTCTGGTCCTGTATGAATTTTAGAATTGTTTTCTCCAGTTCTCTGAGGTATGCTAATGGTATTTTGATTCGGATTGCTTTAAATCTGTGTAACAGTTTTGGAAGTATGGCCGTTTTCACTATGTTGGTTCTACCTATCCAAGAACCGGGGACATCTTTCCACTTTTTGATAGCCATTTCAATCTCCTTTTTCAGAATAGTGTAGTTTTCAATGTACTGAGCCAGAAAATATTTAGCCCTCAGAACTCAGATGCTAACCAAGTCAAAGAAAGGGCTCTGTAACAGGGGCAGTACAGGAAGATTTTCCTCACCTGACTCAGGGCAGCAAAACCTAACAGTGTGAAACCTTTCCAAGATCATAAACATAAAACAGGTTTTCACTAGTACTGAGCCAGAAACAGTTTGTATAAACTATGGCTACTCATGACCAAATATAGGCAAAGAAAAACTTTCTAAAAGAAATAAACCAACAAACTACAAAAAATACAGCCAAGAATTAATCAAAGTATTATGGAAAAAAGATATGATAAAGGTCTGAAAACCTTCTCCCCCATAGGCACATAATAAAAAATGATGAATACATATAATAGTTTTAATTCCTAGCACCTAATTAGCCATCAAAATTTTGTTAAAAATAACTGTAACACTGAAAAAGACCCAGTGTGCATTCAAGAGATATGACTAATTTTCTCAGCCAAATCTGGCCTTTCCAGTCCTAGAGCCCCAGCATGCATGGTGCCTGGGACTCTGAAGGTTTCTCAAGGGCCCAGAGTAACCTCTTCAGCCCTACCTATGCCCTTTCCATTTTAGTCCATCCAGAATGCTATAACAAAATATCACAGATTGAGCAGCCTACAAACAACAGAAATTTATTTCTTACATTCCAGGAGGCTAGAGAGTCCACGATCAATGTGCCAGGAAATCCAGCATCCAGTGAAGGCCTCTTTCCTCATTCACAGGTGGCCCCTTCTCACTGTATCCTCCCACGAAGGAAGAAGCAAACAAGTGCCCACGGGTCATTCATTATCCTGCCGTGGGTCTGTTTTACAGTAAGTAGTGTCAGTCCCATTCCCAAGGGCTCTGCTCCTGGGGGCTCATCGCCTCACAACAGGACCATTTCCTAACGCCACCATCTTTGGATTAGGATTTCAACGCAGGAATTTTGAGGTGGCACAAACATTTGGACCACAGCAGCAATTAGTTTGACACCCTCTGCACAGCAGAATCCCTCACAGAATTCCCTCAGGCTAGACGTCCCAGGGGATCCTCAGGAACGCAGCTCATTGTCTTCTTCTTGGTCTCCAATGCCCCATACGCCAACTCTCCTGCCCTTAGTTCCCCCAATAACTTCACATACTGCAGATTTAACTCAGTCTGTTCGTGAGAAGGGTCTGGTCAGGGGAAAGAGCAGGAAGGAAATAGCTAACAATCAGAGAGGTCATTTAAGGAATCCCTGAAAATCCCCTCTTTCAAATCGGTCTGACAAACCTGTGTGGAATTTGAACACTGTCCAGAACAAGAACTCAGAGATAAACAAAGCCTAGTGTGGGGAAAGCTACAGTCCCGAGAACTCTAGGAATAGACAGGTAGCCAGAGTGCCTGCCTCTCACAACTCAGCTCACAGGATCACATGTGCTTCCTAGTGGATTTACACTATGATGCTGCACATCATGTACTCACCAAAGTTAGAATGTATACTAGAATCCCAGATACACCTTCCTGGAGAACTTCCCCAGGAGACTCTAGAGACCCAAGAGACAAGTGCAGGCAGGAGTTTGGATCCCCATTCCTCATATAAGAAAATGGGATCCCACAGCAATCAAAGAACTTAGGTCAAGGTCACACAGGGAAAAAAAGACGATCAGAACTAGCACCCAGATGGTTACCCTCTAGTCCAGAGCACTTACCGAATACTCAGGGAATCTACAAAGCTTATTTCAAATATCAGTCATGAAGGAACTCCCGTGCTAACCAAGTCAAAGAAAGGGCTCTGTAACAGGGCCAGTGCAAGAAGATTTTCCTCACCTCTCATACGAGAGTGTTATGAACCCAGCATCTGAGTGCTGTTCTCTGAACTCTTACAGTACCCTGAACCTTCATCATAGCATCTTCTACAGTCCACTGAACTTGTTCTGTTTACACACCTAATCCACTACTATCACCGCCATTAGACCTGGATATTCTAGAGAAACATTTCACTTTTTTTTTTTTTTTTTGGCTAGTATAGCATCTAGAATGATACAGACCTCGATAAATATGCTGAATAAAAAGCAGATGGCTTTATAACAACCCAACTTGTTGGCTATCTACTCTAGGCCTGAATATCTCTTTGGAAAGGAAGAAGGGACCACACCATCTGTCATGAAGCTCCTTTACTTCCTGGCAATTGTGTTAGATTTCGCGTCACATCCAAGTATATTTGTTTGTTTATTCTACTCACATGTTCTTTAGACTATCAACTGCTCTAATTCTTTAGCTCATACTTCCATCAATAACTCAATGACTCATTTAATACAAATAAAATGAAATGTTTAGCATTACAATGGGGCTTGAAATGCAAAAATGATAAACATTACTCTTCTTGAGGACACCATTTAATAACGGTGATATGACATGAAAGAGCAATGAAAATAAAACATAATAAACTTCTGTCACAGAAAGAAGTATAGGCCAGTACAGCACAAATCAAAGATACACCTAACGGGTAGCAGAACATCAGTGCAGATTTATCAGAAGACAGAATGCCTCATTTGTAAGCACTGTTACTTGAAGACAGCTTTATGTCCTAGTTGTTTCTTTTTCCTACTATATGTCTGTTTCATACACTGTTTTTCATATCATGTTCACACAGTCATTTAACATCCAGGCTTCTTTCTTCTGCATTCAAATGGTTCAGCTATGAGGTGTAATCAAATCATGTGGTGAATGTTTAAATTTTAAAAATTATTTTAAAAATTATTACAATAAGAGACACATTGCCACTAATTCCCCTCAAAATACTCCCTGTCACTTTGAACATTCTTTTTTTTTTTTGGTGGTGCCGGGGATCGAACTCAGGGCCTTGTGCTTGCAAGGCAAGCACTCTAATCACTGAGCTAAATCCCCAGCCCCCCCTGAACATTCTTATTCTATTGTTTTTGCGACTTTCTGAAGCAGTTCTGGAAGTTCTCCTTCATGAGGATCTTTATGAGATATGATTTAAAACATGTGGTCAGTGTTGCTGCCGAGTGTCATCCAGTGGAAAGGCAGACTCGTAAAATCATCACAGTGTGTCTTCATTCACCTGATTCACTAGATCTAGCACCATGTAAATTCTGGCTCTTTCCCAAAGTCAAACTGACCATGAAAGGTAAATGTCTTGAATCAACTCAGGACATTGAGGCAGTCACCAACTGAAGACATTCAGTAAAGACCCACTTGCTTGAGAAAGTGGCAAGGACAATGGCCTCAGTGTGCTTGAAGTGAGGGCAGTATTGGGAGGGAGTATAATGGCATCGTGACTGACTGTAATAAATTGTTTAAAATTTAAACATTCATTGTATTTTTGATGAATATATATAGAGAGATAGAGCTATAGATATCTGTAGGACTGTACTGAGAAATTGCCACCTCTTTTCCATCACAGATACCAGACCACTATTAATTCTGTCTAGGGTCACACTAGATTGTAAATGTTTTATTGCTTCTGGTTTCAGTGCATTCTCTGTTTTTCTTGTATGTAAGCCATCAAATTCATTAACAGTTTAGGAAATAGAAGAAAACCCATGAAGGAGCAATTGGACCTTCAGTCCATAAGTCAGGTTTGGGTTTAGGAGATTAGTTGGAAACAACAGCAAAGTATTTGTGAAGCAGCCTGGATCGGTTAAATACCAAAATATCTGTGCAGTCCACCTCGTACTTGTCTTCATTCCCCCAAGTAAAACACGGGAGATACTGTTGATTATAGGTAGTGTTAAACTGCCATTCCTAGACTATTTTCATCAAAAATGGAAATTAGGTTGGAATTATTTGACTTATATGGCAGATACAATGGCTGACCATCAAATATCCATGTTCCCTTCTATCATACAGAGTTATCGCTACAAGAGAGCTACCAGTAAGGATCAATTTTTATAGTTCCTTTCCATTTAAGTGGTGTCTGTGATTATTTCTGGCAGATGGAGTGTGCTTGGAATCATCATCATCTTTCCAATGACAAAAAAGAAAAAACAGATAAACCTTCTCTATTCATTCATTCCCTTCTGTTTTCATCGTGAAGGCAAAGATGTTGATGGTGGCATTGTTATAAGAACAAATGAGAACTGCTTGGAAGAGGCATACACCAGACTTTGTATGAACAACAGATAAACCCATATTTGGTCCAGGCACTAAGATTTTATTGTTGACCTGTTTTAAAAGACAGCATTGCTTATTCCAGTAAGAACTTGTCCTAGGTAAACCCATACTGAGATCTAAATGGTACCAATATTGGATCATTCCTTTACTCCAATGGGAGAAGCATTTAATCCACGATAGTATTTGTGTGTCCCAGTCTATAGCTTGTGGAAATTGTCCTTTTCCTTGTTTTGAAAATTGTATGACACTTGCCAACATCAGTCTTTTAGTATATAGTATCTCTCATTCTCTATAATCCTCAAAGATCACACAAAGTCCTGCTTTTTTATTTGTAGTGAAATTCATTTGGCCAGGAGAAAGAAATTCATTTATGGCAATCTTAGGCTTTCTTGTGAGAATTTACCACATAACAGGCAACTACTTTCCTTGTCAACGTTTGTTCTCCTTTTTTTACCTGAAGATCATGCAGTTACAGGAAAGGGCAGAAATCAATTCATGAGGTCTGCATTTTCTGAGCCATCCATCTATATTATTCCACAGTCCCAAGCAGAAATCTAACCCTGTGGTTATGGTTTGAACATTACGCCCTCCAAAATTCATACTGAAACTTTCCCTCCAGTGCAATGGTATTAAGAGGCGGGCTTTTAAAGAGGTGATTAAATCAGGTCTCCTCCTTGGGAATGGGGTTGAGGCCCTTATCTGAGACATTTCACACAGCATTCAGCTCCTTTTCTGCCCTTTTGTGTCTTCCCCTGTATGAGGACTCAGTGTTTACCCCTTTCCAGGACACAACAAAGCACCCCTTGGAAGCAATTATCAAGTTTTACAGAGAAAACCTGAGATCAAATACCACATGGCATTTCAGCATGACAACCATGATGACATTATTATCTCTGAAACACATTTAAATGTCTTAGTATAGAATAGCTTTCTTAGTTATCTTTATCTAATTACAAGATATTAAATGACATAAAGAAACCTTTACTTAATTTCTCTTAACTATTTTGTGTTATCAGAGTGACATTTTTTTCTTTTTTTTCAGAGTGACATTTAAGTAGAATGTATTTGTTTATAGATGTACTTTATAGATTATTAAAGTCCAATCTTTAATCATTGTAGTGACATTATCTGGACTATACAATGGTTAGGTACCTCTAACTGTTACAATACAATTACACAACAGTCACACAAGCACAAGCCTGAACACACATCTGTGTCATCTGGCTGGCTGTCTCACACTGGACTGGCATGTCCATTCCATCACGAATAGAGGGAACACAAGCAAGGGAATGCCAAATGTTTGAGCCTAAAAATTTTACCACCGTAAACAATTTTCACCAGCCTGATGTTTTCAGTTTTGCATCTTTGAAGGCCTGTATACTTGGGAAACACAAATGTATCATTTAATATACCATGAGGTTAACAATAATTGGTATCACAGCTGTACAGAAGCCCGTTTAGCTCTGATAAGTTCAGGAAACAGTGTTAATGACCACAAATAGACTTATTACCCAGTATACAAGAGCATCTCACTTATATAATAACAAAACACTTGTTTAATCAAAATCAATAGATGTAGATCAAGCTTAAAAGTCAGGATCAAATTTAAAGAGATATCAAATTTTGATCATTTCACATGTTTAAGGTCTAAACATATAAACATATATTGTAAGTCTTATGTAAGCCTTGAGACTATCAGTCTTCATCTGTTAATGTTTTAAATAAGAGTGGCTACCCTGAAAACCTATATGGATGGTTTTTCTATGGAAATCTCAAAAAGAACCAGAAAAATAAAAATAAATCATTGAGCTCAAAAAAATATTTTTCTTAAATGAAGCAGCTGTAAATGCTTTAACTGGTTATAAACATATGTTGAACAGACAAACACATACAAGAAAATTACATTTAAATTAGAGTGCATTCTGAGATGTATTTAGCCAAGTTGAACTAATAACCCTGTTACGATTTTAGGCTTGTAACTCTAAAGAGACTAGTGAGAACCTTTTATAGGTCAGTTACCAGAGATCTCTTGTAATAAGAATCAGAAGGTGGAAAAAAAATACTTTTACCCCTGTGAAAGCAGAGACCTTAAGATGAGCCCCAGGCTGACAGTTTATCTTACAGAAATAGCTAACGATACAGGCTTGTCATTGTGCTGTGATAGCTGCAGTTGTGTGACAGTCATAGCTGATAGGCAAAACTGCTATTTTGATAGCCACCTGTAGCTGTTCTCTCTAAAGAGACAGACTGTTAAAGGTAATTTTAACTAGTTCTAGGGGGGGGCTCAGGCCAGACTGAAGTATAGAAAGAGACTAGGTGACATTCTTTGGAGCTAAGTGGGTATTTTAAAAGAAACAGAAACAAAGGGAGAAAAGGCATCCCTACCGATCCCTCTTGCTCTGTGCCCAATCTAAGGCGTCTCCTAGACTTAAAGATGTCCAGCACCAGTGGCGGCAAACTGCAGGTTCGAGGAGGTGGGCAGAGCCACTCTTTCTATGTGCCCCTTTCTGGGCCCCCTTCTGGGCCCCCTTCTTCATGGTCCTGTGAACCATGGACCACACTTGGCTATAGGCTTTCTTCAAAACCTCAGCATATCTCCGAGGATGGTGGCCAGCCTTACAAGATGTTCTGGAGAGAAATCGTGGGAAGTGAGAGAGAATCCTCTGGGGAGTGGGGGTAGGGATATCTTTTAATACTTGTTTCTGTTTAAAACTGTTATTAAACTCATAAGCATTCCTAGGAATGTTTTTGTTTTATCAATGAACTGATCTGTGTTGTAAAAATCAGCCAGTCTGCCCTGTGGAGAAGCATTCTTGAAGGGAGAGAGAAGTCAAAGGAATTAATCTGTAGCTCTGCCTAAGGGCTGAAAGGCTGATAAATCTGGACTAAAACTATTACATTTATTCTTTGAGAGTTTGAGGATTAAATCTAGACCAGTTTTTTTAGAATATGGCCCAGAGGCAAGTGAAGGTCATCTTCACTCTGGAGGGGTCCCAGGGAAGGAAACTCACCATTGTAGAAACCTAGTTCTGGAATCTAGCAGTTACAGAGAAGAGAATTTCCCTGGACAAAACACTGTTGTGGAAAATTACATTATTTCTCAGGGGCAGAGCAGTGGAAAAGGGACAGAAGAGTGACTCTATGCATGACAGAGCTAAATCCTAATCATCTCAAGGGCAGAAAGACAATCAAGACCAAGAGCTTTCTCAGGGTGGGTCTCCAATTCTCAGCAAGATAAAAACTGCTATTGACTCTAACTGCACTGTAAAGCAGAAAACCAACAATCAAAGAATTGAATGAGGTTCTTTCTGGCCAGTTGCAAGAGAAACCCCTGACCAGCCACTAGGTCAGCCAAAACCCTCATGTGTGCGTTCCTGGATGGGCACGAATTCCGAATCCCTTCTAACCCAGGGATTGGGGATATGTAATCTATAAAGGAATGTCTATTCCTGTTTTCTTTATGGATGAGCACTCATCTTCTAGGGGTTTAGGAGCTTCCAACTGAAAAAGAAAAATGATTTTCAGGATTGAAAAGAGAAGCATGCTACCATTTACTAACAACCATCATAACAAAGATGATCTGCCAAAACCTGTCCCCTGGCCCCAGACACACCCAAGAGCACAAGCTGAGTTCTACAAGAATTTCAGGCAGACTATAGCACAAAAGCTCCTCAGACTCCCACTGAAACTGCAAGGGAATCAAAACTCACACCTGGAAGCCAACATCACTCTGATTCTAAAACCAGACAAAGACCCAACTGAAAAAGAAAACCACGGGCCAGTCTCTTAAAACAGATGCAAAAATCCTCAGTAAGATATTGACAAATACAATGCAACAAATCATCAAAACGACCATATATTATGACAAAATTGGTTTTATCCCAGAGATGCAAGGATGGTTCAACATACACAAATTAATAAACATAATACACCATATGAACAGAACCAAGGACAAAAATCACATGATCACATCAATAGATGCAGGAAAACTTTGGGCATAATCCAACACTGACTCATGATTAAAAAAAAAAAAAGCCCCTAAGAAAATAAATATAGAAGGACTTTACCTCAATTTGGTGAAAGTCATTTACAACAAACCCACAGCCAACATCATATTAAATGGGGAGAAGTTGGAAACCTTCCCTCTCAAATCAGGAATAAGACAATGGTGTTCAATATTACCACTCCTGTTCAATACAGTACCTGAAATATTAGCTAAAACAATCATGTAAGAGAAAGTTAAAAAAAACCAAAGGGGGGGATACATATAGGAAGAGAATGGGCCAAATTATCATATTTACAGATGACATGATCCTTTATATTTAAGACCCAAAAAGTTCCACCAAAAGACCTCTAGAATTAGTAACCAAATTCAGCAATGTAGCAGGCTACACAGAATCAACACACAAAAATCAATAATGTTTCTGTACACCAATAATGAACATATGGCAAAAGAAACTATGAAAACAAAACCATCCTCAATAACATCAAAAAAATTAAACATTAGGAACTGACCTAACCAATGAAGCAAAAGACCTCTATGATGAAAACTACAGTATTCTAAAAAAGGACATTAAAAAGGATGTCAGAAAATAGAAAGATATCCACTCTTCATGGATAGGCAGAACCAATATAGTCAAAATGGCCACATTTCCAAAACTGATATATAGATATAACACAACCCAAATCAAAATGCTAACTGCATTCCTCACAGAACTAAAGAACACAATTCTAAAATTCATATGGAATCAGAAGAGGCTCAGAATAGCAAAGTAATATTGGGTAACAAGAGCAAAGCAGGAGGCATCACAACCCTGGATTTGAAGTTATATTACAAAGCTACCATGATAAAAACAGCATGGAACTGGTACAAAAATAGATGGATTAATAGACCAGAATTAAGGGTTTAGAAACAACCCTAGACACATTCAGCCACCTGCTCTTCGACAAATGGGCCAAAAAATACCATGGAGGAAAGACAGACTCCTTAACAAATGGCGCTGGGGAAACTGGCCAACCACATGTGGAAGACTGCAGCTAGACCCATCTCTCTTGGCACATACCAAACTAAAATCAAAATGGATCAAAGATCTAAATACTAGAACAGAAACACCTAACCTGTCAGAAGATAAGGTAGGCAAAACTCTTGAAGTAACAGGCATAGGCAAGGTGAACAGAACACCAGCTGTACAAGAGATAACATCAAGAATGAACAAAGGGGATCATATCAAAATAAAAAGCTCTGCACAGCAAAGGAAACAGTCAACAGAGAGAAAAAAACAACCTACAGAATGGGAAAACTTGGTTTTTGTTTGTTTGCTTGTTTTTTTGTTCTTGCCACACCTTGGACAGAGGACTAATATCTAGACTATATAAAGAACTAAAAACACCCTACACATCCAAAATAAGAGGCTCAGTCGAAAAATGGACAATTGAAATGAATAGGCACTTTGTAGAAGAAAAAATACAAATGGCATGTAAATATGTTAAAAGATGTTCAACATTGTTTGCCGTGAGAGAAATGCAACTTAAAACACCACTGAGAGGACCTGGGGATTTAGTTCAGTGGTAGACTGCTTGCCTAGAAAACGCAAGGCCCTGAGTTCAATCCCCAGCACCCCCCAAAAAAAACCAAAACAACACTGAGATTTCATCTTACTCCAGTTAGAATGGCAAACGTCAAGAAATCAAATAATAACAAACATTAGCAAAGCTGAGAGGGCGAGAAAGGAATCCTCCTTCATTTTTGGTGGGAATGTAAACTAGTACAACCATTATGGAAAAAGAGTGTGGAGATTCCACAAAAAACTAAAACCAGCAGTGAATCCATCAGGTCTCGGGATTTTCTTAGTTGTTAGGCCTTTCATTATTGCCTCAATTTAACTGCTTGTTATTGGCTTGTTTGGTGTATATATGCCTTCTTGGTTCAACTTTGGTAATTCATGCATGTCTAGGAATCTATTTCTTGAAGTCTCTCCAATTTCTTCATGGTAGTTTTCATCGTAGAGGTCTTTCACTTTGTTGGTTAGGTTAATTCCTAAGTAATTTTTTTGATGCTATTGAGAATGGTATTGTTTTCCTAATTTTTTGGAGTACTGCTTTGGTGTTCATGTATCTCTTAAGATGCTCTTTGTTGTTCTTGTTAAGATGTTGGGATGTCCTTATTTCTCCATTAATTTTGAAAGTTAGTTTTGTAGGATCTATTAATCTGGGTTAGAAGTTGTTTGGTTTTAGGGCTTGAAACACTTCATGCTAAGCCTTTAAAATTTGTGTTCAGAAGTATGCCGCAATCCTCACAGGTTTACCTTTATACTCTACATGATGTTTTGCTTTTCTCTGACAGCTTTTAAGATTCTGGCTTTTTGTTGGACATTGAGGATTTTTGACTATGATGTTGTGGGGAGCTTCTTTTTTCACTGCATTTAATTGGTGTTCTATAAGCCTCACTAACCTGCATATTGAAATCTTCCTCATACTTGGAAAGGTTTTTTATTACAATTTCTATAAACAGATTTTTTATTCTTTGGGTGCTGCCTTCTAATTTTTTTCTAATTCAAATTAGCCTCAGGTTAGTTTTCTTTGCATTATCTAGTAGCTGTCAGATAAATTTTTCTTGTTCTCTCATTGTTTTTAAGGCTCATTTGAGTAATTCGCTGTGATTTTCCACTTTGCCTTCAATTGCAAAAACCCTGTATTCACATTGCTCATTTCTGCAATTTATGAATTATACACAATTTTTTACCCCTGGAATTTCTGTCTGGCACCTTTTCATGGATCTGTATCTTTGGTTAATTTATTATTCATGTTTTGAATTGTTTTGTTCAGTTCTTCCAATTTTTTGTTTCTTTCACATCTACATTGGTCATTTTATACACTAGTTCCATCATCTTTTGGACCTTGTCGTCTTTGAACTCACCAAGTTTTCTTCACTCTTCTTTAATCATTCTGTACAGCTTCACCACCTGGTATTCCTTTTCTCCCCAGCAGTGCAGAAGAGTTGGGAATCTTTGGGGCCTTTTGTTGCCATGTTTTTTCACATTCCTGTGTAGGCGTGTGTGAACGTAACCACTGAATTTGATTCGGTTCTTGTTCACCAGTTTGTAACCAGATCTTAGAAGAATTAAGTTAATATATACACAATATATATATTGCTGAGGGTTGAAGCTAAATAGAGAAGAGTTTGTTGTTGATATGAGGATGTCTTTAGTTAGATTCTGTTTTCCAGTGGTGTGTTCATAGTTTTATATGTCTAGGAATATTGTTCACTTCTACAAACCTTTCAACTTAGTTAGGTTCAATCCCCTCTCTATGTTGTAAGGAGAAATTTCTATTATAACCATGTCAGCAGAATTAAGCATACATCAATCAAAAACATTAAAGCTTGTTTTGATGTCATCTTTTGTTAATACCCCTTACCAAAAAAAATATATATATATATCCCTTCCGTACCTTATTATAGTGGGATGTGTGAGGTTTGGGGATGTAAAGGGAAGGGGGTATGCCAGTGGGAAGAGAAGAAGGTAAGAGACACGTCAATAGGTAAAATGAAAAGACAGGATGTCAGATTCTGCTGGAGTTATTTAGGATAAAGGGCTGATCCAGAGGGGTTTGGGAGTCAACAAGCTGCATCCAGATGAGTGGAAATGTATTTAGAGACTGAGGGGGCGGGGGCTGTTTGATTGCTGGTACCTGTTAGTATGTTTGGTGGTAGTTTTGTTTGATTCCTCTAAACCCAATTTTCTTAAAGATTACCCTGATATGCCCTTCATTGGCTCTGTTTAATTTACAGCACTGGTTAATTCTCTAATGCCCTTAGAGAGTCCCGTTACGTTTACGGCATTAGATAAATGCAAAGGAGGAAGGGAAAGGGAAGAAGGAATAATAGAGAAGAGGAGGACTAAGAATAAGGCAGGGAGAGAGTTGAAGGACAGAACGGAAGACACACTAGAAAAGTGTATTGTAACTATCAAAGAACAAGAAAAACGAAAGCCAAAAAAAGGAAAAAAAAAAAAAACCAACCAAGATAGCCCAAATCCAACAAATTAGTAAAGTTACAATAACAACATTTGCCACAGTAACTAAAAAAATAAGAATAAGAATCCTCACAGCGCTGTTACAGCGATAACCCAGCTCTTCCACGCCGGGCCCTGACTCCCGCGGCGGCCGCCCCGGCCGGCCACACCGTCGCCCCGGCGGGCAGACGGCTGCTGCTGCGAAGCCCCGAGGAGCGCGGCCGGCTCTCACTCGCTCGGGTCGGGGCTCCGCGCG
>PVJO010023055.1:0-26821 GCA_004026905.1 Hystrix cristata | reverse complement strand
ACCATCAACAAATGCTGGAGGGGCTGTGGGGAGAAAGGAACCCTCCTCCACTGTTGGTGGGAATGCAGACTGGTCCAGCCACTGTGGAAATCAATATGGAGATTCCTCAAACAACTAGAACTAGAGGTTCCATTTGATCCAGCTATTCCCCTACTGGGGATCTTTCCAGAAGAGTTAAAATCATCATACCACAGAGATAATGCACAACCATGTTTATAGCAGCGCAGTTTGTAATAGCTAGGTCTTGGAAACAACCCAAATGCCCAACAACCAATGAATGGCTAAAGAAGATGTGGCTTTTCTACACAATGGAGTACTACACTGCCATAAAGAAGGATAAACTAGAGTCATTTGTATGTAAATGGATGTTCCTTGAGAATATACTACTAAGCGAAATAAATCAGACACTCGTGACCACACATCGAATTGTTTCTCTAATATGAGAGAACATAACTGTAAATAAGGACAAAGTAGTGTAATGGATATCATATAAAAGGAAGATAATATACAAAGGAGAGGAGTACCAGAAAGAGGGAAGGGGGGAAAAGCAGGAAGGGAAAAAACGGAAAGAAAGGGGAAAGGGAAATCATGGAGAATTGTAAATAAACCTGCTGTAAATAGGGATGGAGGGAACAGAAGGGAGGGGAGGGGGTGAGAACCAAGAGACACCATGTACAGGTACAAAACAAACATGTTAAATGTGATCAATATATAGACAATGTACCAATACATGTTCTTGGTTAAAAAATAAAAATAAAAAAAAATAAAATTTATATATCACTGGCGACTAATGATATTTTTATATGTACTTTTGGGTCATTTGTATAGCTTTGACAAAGTGTTTGTTGTAATATTCTATCCATTCTTTACTCAATTGTCTTTTTAATTATTAAAAGAATTATTTACATAGCAGATTACAAATATTTCTCCCAGTGTATAGCACATATTTTCAGTTTCTCAATGACAGTATCTTTCAAATAAGAAGTTGTGTAATTTTGGTGAATTTCAATTTAATACTTTTCTTTTCCACTGTATGTGTTTTGTGTCCTAGGAAATCTGCCTAGCCCAATATCAGAAGGATTTTATGCTTTCTTTCAGATGATATATATATATATATATTTTTTTTTTTTTTTGAGGCAGGGTCTCATCATGTAGTTCAGGCTGGTCTTGAACTCCCTCTGTGGCTGAGGCTGGCTTCAAAGTCACAGCAACCCTCCTGCCTCCGCCTCTTAAGTGCTGGGACTACAGGCATGTGCCACCGTGCTTGGCTGCTTGTTTTATAATTTTAGTGTATATATCTACATCTGCCGTTGACTCCGTGTTAATTTTTTTGTGGGTATGACTTAAGGAGCAAGTTTCCCATTTTTGCAAATAAATATCCAGTTGTTCCAGTCCCACGTATTGGAAAGAGTGTCCCTGTGGAGTCACTTTGGCACATTTGTGGGAAGTCCACTACCCAAGTATGTCTCACTGAGCTGCGTGTGTGTCCTCAAACCATCCCGCGCTGTCTTGATTGCTATAGCTTTGCCGTCTTGAACTCAAATAGGGTAAGTCCTCTACCTGTATCCTTTTTAAAAAACACTATTTTGGGTATTTCAGGTCTTTTGTATTTTTCTGTATATATTTTAGAATCATTTTGTCAATTTCTACCCTTTTTCCTTTCCCCTAGAAAAGAACCCTGACGAGTCTGATTTGGGTTGTTTTGATTCAACAGATCATTTGGGAGACATTTGAAATCTTAATATTGAGTTCCCTAATTCATGAACATAGTATATCTTTCTATTTATTCTAGTTTTTTAAATTTCCCTCAACAATATTTTGTAATTTTCAGTGTACACATCTTATACATAATTTGTTGTATTGACCCTTGACTGTTATTGATTGTTAAGGTTATATTGCTCTGGGGGTTTTGTTTTGTTTTGTTTGATGTTGTTTGGTTTGGTTTTTGTTTTTTGAGACAGGGTCTCACTATGTAGCTCTGGCTAGTGTTGAACTCACTGTGTAGCCGGGGCTGGCTTCAAACTCCCAGCAATCCTCCTACCTCTACCTCCCAAATGCTAAGATTACAGGCAAGCACCACCACACTCAGCTAGGTAATCATGCTCTTGCAAATGGTATTTTTAATTTCAATTTCCAATTATTTATTGCTGTGTTTTTCTTAGAAATCCCTCTTTCTAGGACTTTGTACTGTTATAATTCATAATATTTTGTGAGGTCTTCTTTTGTTTCATTAACATTGCTAAAGATTTTCTTATTTTATTAGCCTTTACACAAATAAACACTTTAGTTTGTTTAATGTCTATTGAGTCTTCATTTCCTGATTAAATTTTGCTTTTGTTCTTGTTAATTTTTTTCTCCTACTTTCATTAAGTTTATTTTGTTAATTCTCTAAATCTTTTTTATTTAACTGTTGAATGCATTTTGCTTTTATTCTGTCTTATTTAATTATTGTGATGGCTTTGTACTGTGACCACTTAACTAAGCTGGAAGAATTACACCTCACAGAATTTCTTTCCATATATGGTTGTCAGTTAGAGTTAGTCCCAAGGGAAATTTATGTGGGGTGTAGAAGCAGTCATTTGTTTAAACCAAAGGCCGGTGGAGGGCCAGGTACCACTGCACTTCACAAACTATCATCCACAGACTGACCTTGCTGGTGTGGGCGAGAGCCAGGCCCTCGCTGCCTCTCTCCTCCTGCTCTCAGATTCTGGTCCTGTTGCCCACGCAGCTAGTGCTAGCTCACTAGAAGCATGAGCAATAGACTGGGGTTTCCGCTGGTGCTCTTGGGCTCCAGTTTGCTCCTACTGTCCCCTCCTCACATCCTGCTCCCTTCCTGACATAACCTGACCTGAGGATTTAGTCTACGTTATTTCTACAAATTTCTTTTTACCTCGGTTAGTTCTCTAAAGAGTTTGTTTTCTCATTTAACTACTTTTCTAACTATGTTACTAGCAATAATTTATATACTCTAAGTTTTATAGTTCTACCTTTTGTCACCATTTCCCTTAAGATCTGTTTTATTTAAAAAATGTAATCAAGATGTAAGAGATAGTTTTTATATAAACATTTGTGCTATAACATGTCCTCTACACTGAGCCTCTTGCTGATTTATTTATTGTATTTCCCCAAGCAATTTTTCAGAATGGATTGTTTATTTTCAGAATACAGGCAAATCTAAGAATGTCTCTGTGCTGCCTTCCACATGAATAATTAGGTCAGGTAAGTAGACATTGTTTGTATGTTCATTTCGTCTTTTTGCTCGATGGTCTTGCACTTGGCTCTTCCTTTCAGGGACCACACAACCCCCGTTCTCCATTCAGTGCAGATTGGGCAGAGATGACACCATGCTCAAAACCCAGTGTGACAGGTACGTGACAGTGAAAGCCTGGCAATCTCTGGCCCAGTGATTGGTGATGGGCATTGACCAGTTCCAGGCCAATGAGAGTCACCTTTACTGAACTGTCAGAAAAGAAAGGTCCTAGAGCTGCTAATGGCCACCTGCCCTGCCATGTGAGAAAGAAGCCAATTCTAAAGAAGGCAGAGTTGAGAGGTAAGAAGAAAAAGAACCTAGGTCCTGCTGGAAAAGAAAAGTTCTTTATTCACAACTAAAACTCCAAAGGGAGATTAAATACTGCTGGATTCTGATGTCAGATTATTTCTCTTTCATCTCATTAGGTATATACATGTATTTATTTTTCAATTGGGTTTAATGGAGTAAATTTTATGAGGGCATATATTTTCTCATTTCTCTGAGTGAAGCCCTTGTTTAGAGCCACTGAATTTATTCATGTGTTTGGTGACTTTGACTTCCCCATGGAGGGAGTCTGTATGGTGGCTCAGGACTAAAGTTTATGATAGTCTTCAATAATTGTCTAAGTGCTGGCTATTCAGATTACTTAGTTCCAGATAAAACATATATTTTTTATGATCTCTTCTGCAAGATCTGGGTAGAAGTTGGTTTCTAGTTGCCCAGAGGATGAAATGGGTGAGAACCAAGGGATCTGTGCAGAGAGGGTTCTGTTCCTATTGTCATTATACCCAAGATCGTGTCATTGTACCTCTTGCCTGTCTGAAAAAACGACATTAAAGATATTCCTATGACATGCAGGCTGCAACCTCTGGCCTTGGCCAATCTCTCTACACTGGCATCTGCTTCATATTCCAAGATCATTCAAGGGATTGAAATTCCTGCCTCTTCTTCATCTCCCTCCATTCTGCTCCACAGCACCACTTCAGTTGTTTCTACCTAGCTCTCAAATCTGTGCTTCTCTGCTCTAATCTTAGGCTGTTAAAGGCCTCTAGGTAACTTGTTTACTTATTTCGCATGAAAGAATAAGATCGCTGCACCTTCTTTCATCCCAGTGATTTTCAAACCCCAAGAAGCCTACCTCCTAAGGAAACCTATCGGCACACAAATGTGGAGAGGAGTTCTGTAGGAAACACATAGAGTTGGAAAAGGGATATTTAATGTTCTTTAATAAATATGAAACTAAAAGTAATACTTAATAAGATCATCTTGACTGGAGGTATGCTGAAGATAGGGTGAGAAAACTTTGCAAAGATATTAAGAAGCCCAAAGTCTAATTCTATCCAGTAAGTTCCTGGCTGGCTGGTGGATTCTTTCTCATGTTTTGACAGCCAATGCAGATATATAAAGCCTGGGTGGGCGGATAGATGAATGGATGGAAGATACAAATACCATTTTAAAAATGGTATTTCAAAAATAAAACTATAGTTTGAGCCTCCTATCCGTCCAGAAGGCAAAATACCATTTGGAAAGATAATTTCCATTTTTATCTAAAAATATCTTGATAATAGTAGCAAAAAGTATTAACTGTCTATCAAAATGCAATTTCCCTTTCCTCCACAGTGAGAGTTCTCACTGGGAAGCAGGTAGCCTGGTGCCCTGCTTCCCAGCCCCCCTCTCCAGGCCGAGACGGTGTGATCCAGCTCCATGCTCCTTCGGCTGCCTGAGATGGCAGCGCTGGAAATGCTCGAGGCCAGCGCTGAAGCTGGCAGGGCTGCCATCAGCCTGGTTCCCTGAATGATTGGCTACAGCAGAGAGAGACCTCTACTAGGTCCTTCTCCGTGAGATAAGCAAATTATCTTCTCTCCTGTGATTTTGAAGTCTCCCCCCTTTTTTTTCTAGCAGCTTATCTTTTACCTTAACTACAGCTTAATTTTCAGGGAGTCAAAATCTGTCCCTGCCCCTTCCCTACCTTCTTGCCTTTTCCATTGTATGAAAAGAACACAGAAGAGAACAGCTCGTGGTTGTGCAGCAATTACGAGGGAAAATTTTAATTTTTACAAGTAGCTTGACAGAGGGCAACCTAGTGAGACCCTCTCTGAAAATAAAAAACAAAAAGGGCTGGGGATGTAGCTCAACGTGAGGGCCCTCGGTTCAGTCACTAGTACTGAGAAGGGGGAAGAAAAGCTGGTTTCAGGTAACTCTGTAACTGTGAGTCACTATTCAAGGAGGGAACTTAACCCACTTGTCACCATGGGCATAGTACACACACAGGGGTCAGCCTGAGAGGAGCTATGGCTCATATACTACACTCAGCTTGGGGGAAATGTTACCTCTGAAGAACCTTCCAGAAACATGCCACCACCAAGATGCAGGCAGCAGGATGCCACATTCTTTATAATCAGTAATGACTGAACCCAGAAAGGAAGAAGGGCCTCAGTGAGTTTCTGGCCTAATGACCTCCATCTCTTATCTACCCTCATGTCTGAACCATGCATGGAGGTGTGTGGGTGCAAATTACTCTAAGGATGCCACGGAATAACTGCACCCCCATTCTGGCCACCAAGCCCGGGACCCACAGCACTCACACACCAGGTAAGGGGGCTCCTGCCTCTCACAGACTCACTTTTCACTCCTTGCAAACCCAAGTGACTCAGTGTCATGGAGCTTCCAGTTCTGCTTCCTTGTGGCTCAGTAATGTAGCTGAATAATCAGAAACGCGGCAAGTGTCAGAAGACCCAGCTTCCCACCCTAACCCCTTTGGCCGCAGAGAGCCTTATCCTGAAGGTCATCTTTCCTCAAAACTCCAAGGCCTGTCCACACCACAGCAACCAACCAGCCTCCCCAGTAAGCACCGCAGTCCTGCCTCTCTCCCCACCCCCTTCTTGGTCTCCATCTTGACCAGCTGGCCCCCGCACCCCCTAAGACTTCTGGGAAAGGCAAAGAGAAGAATGGAACAATGGCCTAAAATTAGAACCCATAACAGAAGCATGGAACTCTGAGTCATGCATTGTTCTTTCCTGCTGCTCCCCAAAGCTGCTGGTAACCATGTGGGTTCTGGCCCTGACAAGTGCTGACGATGGGATGGGAGCCAGCCAGGCCTCGGGGTAGAGGGGCTGCTGGAGTGGCACCCCAGGGGACCAGGGCTCCTGGACACCAAAGCTACTGGCAGGACAGGTCACCAGCACTGCCTAGTGTCAGCCTTAATAGGTATGGGACTAGGAGGCTATAGCAGTCACTTCTCCTTGCTCTACCTTCTACCTGCCTGCAACCAGCACCCTCCATCCGGCACATATTTGTAGCACACAAATGGACGTGCTATGTTACCTGTCCACCCAGAATAATGGGAGGCTCAGCAGACATATAAGTCATGGTCACAATTTTCCTGGGAATCGCGATGCAGCCGATCCAGCACATATTTGTAGCACACAGATGGATGTGCTATGTTACCTGTCCACACAGAATAATGGGAGGCTCAGCAGACATGTAAGTCGTGGTCACAATTTTCCTGGGAATGGCGATGCAGCTGGTCCTTCCCCCAGAGGCCACATGTA
This sequence comes from Hystrix cristata, assembly GCA_004026905.1. Classification (NCBI taxonomy): domain Eukaryota; kingdom Metazoa; phylum Chordata; class Mammalia; order Rodentia; family Hystricidae; genus Hystrix; species Hystrix cristata. Next base: position 20,020 of record PVJO010023055.1, on the reverse strand, counting down.
TGTCAGCTTCTGGGGAAAAATGACTCCCCAGCATTTTCTCTAGTTTGTACCCGCAAGAAGGGAACTCTGTCCATTTCCCATCAGGGTGAGTCCCCAGCATGGCATCTCAGCAGAGCCATCTTATCCACTTCTCGACAGCCCTCAGACTTCCTTTAAGGAAGGAACTAGCTCTATGGCTGACTCTCCACTCTCAGAGTGTCTGAGGCTACAGCTCTAGGGGGGCCCCTAGTCTGCCTTTGTGTGCAGCTAGTGGTAGGAGAAGACCACACTCGGAAATGGGGGCTGAGGCCTGAGTGTAAACAGCTGGATAGCAGAGCTGTGAATGCGCTGGCAGGCCAGACACTGTTGGAGAAGCTTGTGGGTAGTGGGAGGATGTGTGTTGAGCTGGACCGTTGGTAGGATATAGGGAGACAGGAATTAGCAGTTAAAATTAGGAAGATAATGAGGAGCTTTGCATGCTGCCAAAGAACCTGATTCTCAGTATTGGCAGCACAGACAGTGTGGAGCTGGGCAGGCAGTCGGAGGTGTTTGAGTTGAGAGCTCAGAGGCAAGGAGTGAGGACACTGGCACCAGCCCGAACGCTCCCCAAGGACAGGACCAGGCCTTACTTACTTGATTTTGAGTTCCTAGTAGCTGACTGTCTGGCTCTTACGAGCACCCAGTGAATGTTTAAAGGTAAAGTGAGTTGCTGCCAAGTCGTCCCGCAGCTGTGTGACCTGGGCGGGGCCAGGCCTGCGGGGCAGGGAGAGCAGGGACTCAACAGCACAGGTCGGGAGTGTGAGAGATGAAGCCTGGGGAACCTTGGGGTGGGTGGGACGGGGGCTAGGAAGCAGGCAGGGGTGACACATATGCTAACCCAGCCAGGATGGGTAGGAAAACGGCAGTCAAAGCCAGACTTGGCAGTACACACCTGCAATCCCAGCACTCAGGAAGCTGAAGCAGGAGGATCACAAGTTTGAGTTCAGCCTGAGCAACTTAGCAACTTAGCAAGACCCTGTTTCAAAATAAAATATGAAGAGGTGTAGCTCAGCATGAAAGCCTTGAATTCAACCCCCAGTATTGGGGGGGTGAGCCAGTGCCAGAAATAGAGAATTCAGGAGGCTGAGTTGGGTAAGAAGTAAGAACTCTGCCCCTCCAAGATGAAGTCTGCCTACAATCCCGGGACCGGGGGAAGATGGAGCGTGGGAACCCTCGGCTTCATTGAGAAGTTGTACAGATGTGTACAATGTTCCCTCCCGGAGTCCTCAGGGGTCTTGTCCTGCTGTGCCCTAGTACCCACCAACAGGCTCATATGTCCTGGATTGGGGGAACTTGTTTGCTATACTTGGCCCCCCGAAAGAGAAGGCACACATTGCCTCCCCTCAGACGGCTGGCATCACAAGAGAAGCCTCTGGCAGCTGGAAGAATTTCCCACAGCTGGAGAGTGCCGGCACGTGGCTGGGCTGTGGGAGAGGGAGGTGCAGGCAGCCTCTGGCATCCAGGCCTGGAGCAAAGTCAGGTCTCTGGAGAGAGCAGGGGGGAGCTCTGTTTAGATTGAAAGAAAATCATCAGAAAACTCAAAGCTTCAGTTCCAGTTCAGACCAGCTCATTGGTTTGTTCTCTCTCTCTTTTTTTTAAGACACTGTCTTTGTTTATAAGGAGTATTTGTATTTGTTTCCATTTGGGATTCGGCAGATGAGTGCAGTGCATTCCAGGGTCTGCTTCATGGATCAATGCCCTTTGGATGCACGCACATTCTGCCCTCAGCCGTGGGGAGTCCAGGAATGTGCTGCCTCCCGTCTGTCTGCTCCCTAGACAGACCTGGGATGGAGGGTGCCCTGTGCAGACAGGAGCCTGGGCATGTCCCACCAGGAGTAGCAAAGGCTAAAACACTACAGTGGACCATTATGAAGACTTCCAATATGCCAGATCATAGATCAACTCATTAAAATCCTTTTGACAACACCGTACAGGAGATACAATTATTACCTCCATTTTACAAATGGAAATGAAATTCAAGAAGATTAAAAAACATATCCACAGTTTCTCTGCTGGCACACACAGAGTTAGGATTTGAACCCAGGACCCAAGCAGTTTGGTTCCAAAGCCTACCTAGACCTTCAGATTAGTCTTTCGGCACAAAGTGTTTCTATCCACAGAGGGATGTGGCCCCAAGGCCTGTCTCCCCTTGAAAGAAGATGTGAGCTGTGTGGTAAGAGTGGCTAGCAGCTCCAGGGCCAGGTGATCAGTCCAGCTCCACCTGGGAGGTGACTTGTCCTGGGGCTGCCCCCAGAAGCTCCCCTCCCAGAAAGGTGTCTAAGAGAGTGGAACTACAAGGCCTCTGAGGAGCCATCTTCCTCTTGCATGCTCCAAGCCAGAATAGCTGAAGAGGCGAGAGGTCCAGCCACCCTCAGACTGCACAAGCAGAAGCCAGGACCAGAAAGGAGGATGTCTTGCCAGCCTACAGTCCCCCCTCTGAACCTCTCCTCATCAGGATTCGACTTTAGGGCTCTATGAAACCCCTCAGAGGTGCTCCACTCTCACTGTTTCCAGCTGCATGTCTGCTCAGGGTGTCTGGAGTGAACCACATTTGGAAAGCCAGTCTTTGAGGATGAAGCCATCTTAATAGACAGACACATACCATGTCCAAAAATACCAAGGTCAGAGTGGGCAACCAAAACCTTCAATAAACAGCAAGGGCTGACATGACGCCAAGTGCTGGGAAGCAAGACAGAGTGCCTGCCAGTTAGATGCTCAGAAAGCAGAAAGGCCGGTGAACCCAGCAGATCCCCACCTGCCTGGGAAGGGGACCTGGAGGAAGAAGCCTTCTGAAAGCAGCTGGATATCCCCACAACTCTGGGCTGCACTTCTGGAGGCCGCTAGCTCCCAAGTACGGCATGGGCTGGCTGTCTTCTCAAAGTCCCCAAGGCCCATACTCGCAGGGGCAGGAGAAAAAGGAGAGCAAACAAAGTACTCAGCTGGGGAGAAGGTGAGAGGGCTTCATGGTGCCCAGCAACCATGCCACCTGCAAAGCTTCACTTCTGCAATTCCCTCCCTCACACAACCACCTCACCCTCTCCCTGCTCCTCACTCAGCAGACAACCAGCCTAATGCGAAAAGAAATAGGCCTGGGCCCAGACAGCCCAGCTTCCTGGCTCCTTTACTTCTACCTGTGATTCAGGGTGTCCTTCACAGCTTAGCCAGTCAGTGATCCCCTCTTTCCTCCCCACCTCTGTATCTGGACTCCTTCCCACAGACTGCAAACATACTCAGGAGCCTTTCTCTACAAACTATTCCCTTCTCTTGGAGCCAGTTCCTCCTGCCTTGAATCCCTCTACTTCTTTTTAACAGCCTGAAAGGATGCCCCACACAACATCCTCACTTCCCAGCTGCATCCCAGCCCTCAGCTACCAGACCCCTGCCCTGCTTTTTACTCGATCTTTTTGGAAGCCACCACAGGGTCGCCTGTAGTCCTCTGCCCTGACCTCTCCTCCTTCAGCATGCTACTCTCCCCCCAGGCTTCCCCTCTGCCACTCTACCTTGATTCTTGGGCCACTCCTCTGTCCCTTGCTCTGGATTCACTCCCTGAGTACTCTGGAAATTTGGCTGCTCCCTATAGCTCCATTGTTGAGCCTCTATTCTATCTCTCCTCAGCAGGCCTGGGTTGCCTCATCTACTTGCTCAGCTTTGGCTCCCTATCTCATCAGAAGCTCCCACTTCCCGGTCCGGCCTCTCTCTCACTCGAGAGCTTCGAAGGACAGCTAGACCCTCAGTGCCATGTGACAACTCCAAGCAACCCTGACTCAGTGTATTCCAAACCGAAGTCTTCTTCCTTTTAAGACTTTTTTCTTCCCTGCTGCTCCCTCCTGCGACTTCATGCTCAGAAACCGGCATTCACTTTTTCTTCCATACTTCTCATGGCCAGTGGGGTATCAAACCTGACTGTGTCTACATCTGCAATGTCTCTCCAACTATCTCCTCTCTCCACTGCAGGGTCACTTCCGGGATTGTTCATCTTTTTCCTGGACCACAGGAGCAGCTTCCTCCATCATCTAGGATGCCCACAGCTATCAGTTGCAAGGTGCTCAACTAAGAGAGGCTTAATGAAAACAAAGCTTACATCAGAATAGGATGTTAGATACGTGTTCTTTCACTTTTAGTTGTATGGACTTGGGCATTCTCTGAACTCAAGTTACTTCTATTTCCTTATTTGTATGGTATAGATTAAAATATATATATTTAGTCAAGATACATATTTAAATTTGGTACCAGAGAAGTATAGTCTTTGCTATGACTATAACTGATCCTGTGGGTAAGAAACCTCTGGAAATGGTTTGCAGGAGGAGTCTGGAAAGGTTTGGAGTTGTGGGCTAGAGTGCCATAAAAAGAGCTTGATGAGTGAACTGGTCAGAGCTCAGAAGACCATAATGCTGCTAGAAATGCATACAGTAAAGGCTGGGCTCAGGAAGTTTCCTTTGGGAACAAAGATCCCATTGGCAATCGGACTAGAGGCAAGTGCATTACTCTCCAGCAGAAAATTTGTCTATAATTTGTTCTGAGGTTTTGCAGGAAAATAAGATTAGGGCCATGAACTAATTAATCCAATGGAGAAACTTTTAAGACAACCCAACACTTATGCTGTGGCATGGGCACTACTGACTGCTTTTAACTAGATTTGTAGTGAAAATCAGGAGCAAATGGGAGAGGAGGAAAATTTGAAAAGCTTAAATTTTATGCCAGAAGGAAGCACATGTAAATTTGGGGTCAAAAAGAATGTGATTCCTGAACATATCAGCATCTTTAAAAAGAAATCAAGTACATGGATTAGAAAAAAATATGCCTTGAGGGCATCTCACAAATCACCAAGACACCATCCATCAAAAGCTCAAAGAGGGTGTGAAAGTGTAAACCTTTCTTTTGAGAAGAGAATCTCTGGGATCCCTGTTCAAGAAGGGGCTCCTAGGAATTTGATTCTTCAGGATTCATTTCACTGTGTTCAGCCATCCAGGCACTCAGAGGCTGCTTGAGACATGGTCCAAAGGGGCCTGGCTACTGTTTCCACTAACAGCAGACCTTGGCATTACCTGTATCCTGGCATTTTTATTGGCAAGCAGAATGCAAGAGTTGTAGGGTCAGGGAGGCTTCCACCTAGATTTCACAGGAAGGTCTGGGAGGCCAGACAAAGAGCCCCTGAGAAGGCAATGCATAAAGCTGTAGGAATGAAGTTGAAGGTACTTTGGAGAGACCCAGAAGTTGGAGATCCCAGGAAGGTGAAATGTATGCTGAGGAAAGCTGCAGGATGTGTGGAGGCAGCCTAAGACAGAGGCCATGTGGGCCACAACTACCAAGGCCATAATAGTGGGGCAGCCCAAGTTCTTTGGGGCTCATGTTTTCCACTGTGTGCCCTAGATGCCAGATATGGAGCTACAGAACTTAATTTTGCCCTGCTAACATTTTGGTCTTGCTTTGGTTCGATTCTTTTCTATTCCCTTATTCCTCATTTTTGGAATGGGAATGTTTGCCCTAAGACATTATAACCTTTGGATTACATAATTTATTTTTTATTTTTATAGAGGTTCACAGCTAAGATTTTGCCTTGATTCTCAGGAAAGATTTGGACTTATACTTTTGAAAACTGCTGCAGGTGTTGAGACTTTAAGGAAGTGATTGTTACATTTCCAGTTGTACACACAATAGTTGTGTTACATTAGGCAGAATTATGAACTTGCTATTATCTTTGATCGGAGATTAAGTGTAGTTTAAGAAGATGTGTTTGGATACAAAATTGACAAGGAGTGGGATATGGCAGTTGGAGTGGAATGTCAACATGATTAGATTTGGAATTATATTAGTTACTTTTCTCCCCTTGCTGAGACAAAATACCCAACACCCAAAGTTAAGGGAAGAAAGGTTTATTTGGCTCACAGTTTGTAGAGGTTTCAGTCCATAATCAGGGTGGCATGGCAGAGAGGCAGAAGGCAGCAAGGGAAGCAAGGGGCCTAATCTGCTTCCTTCTGCCACTTATATCTTATCCAGGCTGCCAGGATTAGGACTGTGCCAAACCAATTGGATTGATTTTGTAATCACATCCCCTTAATCCCAGCATCACACACTCTAGATTCAGCCACCTCTGAAAAAGCCCCATCTATGACTGCATGAGGCTTTGGAGGGACATTTAGGCACAAACCATAACAGGGATCCACCTGAGGGATTGGTGGAACACACTCTTAGGTGTGTCTGGGTGGATCTTGGAGGCATAGAGTTGGGGTTTATGTCTGATCACCTGCCGCTTCCTTTCTGGCATGCTCTCCTGGTCTGCTTCCAGCCCACCAAGAAGTAAGCAGCTTCTACAATAATGTTTCTGCCTTGGAGCCAGCTGACCATGGACTAAATGCCCTTAAAACATGAGCCAAATTAAACCCGTCTTCCTTTAAGTTATGGGTGTTGGTATTGTATTCTAGCAAAAGGAAAGGTAACTAATACAATATTATACATAACAGAGATCAATAATGTAATGCATATATTATGTGCACAGATAATACTTGTATTGAGTCTTTAATTTCTCATAATGATCTTAATACCACTCCTGCACATGATGCAGGCAATCCCCAGCCTGGTTAAATTGGCCACCAAATGATGTTAGGGCCCTGAGTCAACCTCGTTTTGATTAACTTGGCTTTCTCCTGAGTATTCAAAAGAAAAACTTGCATGTATCCCAATATCACATTTTCACAGGCAAAGTCTAAGAGTAGAAAAGAAGATATTTTTGTCCTCGGTTGACTCTTTTTAATATGAAGAAATTTTTTCCTGGAAGCTCCACCACAGTAGGATTCCCAGAGTCCATTGGCCAAATCAGGTCCTATACCCATAGCCTACTGCTAAAAAGGCCAGGAAGACTGACATTTTTAGTTCCTTCCCCAGACGGTTGTTTTTCCAAGTAAGAAGAGGGAAGATGTCATGCTAGCAAACTGAATTATCTGCCTTAAACATTTTTTTCTTTCCAGTCTATCCCCCATCCTGCTAGCACAGCATTCTAATCTCAAATCTGACTGTGTTGATCCCTGCTTGAAGATTTTTAAGAATTAACCTCAGAAAAAACTTCAGTCCTTGGCAAGGCCTTCTAGTAAGTGATCACATCTCTCTCTGACTTCCCCACCTCCAGCTAGTTCAAACTTTTCACTCCTCTGCAAACCGGGATGCCCTTCCTAGCCCAACAACAAAAGCCAGCCAATAAAACTAAATAACTCCTTATTCTTCAAGATTCAAATTTCTCCATGAAACTTTTCTGGCTTTCTCATCCTACATTAGGCCAAATACCTACCCTGGTGGTATACCAGCAGTGTTCAGTGAGAGTTTGATGATGGAAAGGAGAACAGAAGAGAGGAAGGATGGAGTAAGGGATGGTCCCCTTACTCTTCCCATGAAAAATCCTGGTGGCTGCTAGAGTAGCCCCATGGGGCCTCCTGGACACAACTTTGTCCCAGACCAACGGACACTGAACTAGAGACCATACTCTCATTATTTTGATATTTTGATATTTTGTTATTTTTTTCCTTGGACTAACTCCCTCACCTTATGTATTATTTTCCTGGACCCAGTGAGACATGCCAAGAGTTTTTCAAAAGAACTATAGTATGTCCAGATGTTGCAATGAGGGTAGAGGGAAAATTTTTCATTTGTACATTTTGAGTGTCATCACATTTAATTTAGCCCATCTCTCCAGCCTGACACAGTCTCGTGACCTTTGACCTTGACGCCCAATCACTAAACCTTTTGTCCTGCCCTTATCATAAGATAAGGGTATCATCTAAATCTTCATCTCCGTAGCTACTAAAATTATTACACAGACTGAGATATTCTGACCTCAATCTTCCCCAACACCCTTTGCGTGCAGTCATTCACCCATGGAGAACAGGGTAGGAATAAGGCCTCAGGTAATCACAGGAGATGGGAAATGAGAAAAATCTGCCCCAGCAGGGGTAGAGCCAGGTTTGTAGGGAAGGAAGGATGAACAGACTGACATCCAGACACCCAGGAAGGCAGAACATGTCCTCTCAGAAGTAGACACTTTCTGTCCCCTTCTTTTGCCCGTTTCTCCTTTTTCCTGCCTTTTTTGCACTTTCAGAGTCCTCCAGACGGAAGATCTATTTGGGCCAGCTAGCTGCCACACAATATGGAGTTCCCATGCCGGATAAAATCCCTTTACTAGAGTGCCTTCTGGGCAGTTCTTCTCCAGTCACCAGACGACTTCCTTGGACACAAGTCCTGATTCCTGGCCAACCAGCTGTGGCTAGAGAAGCAGGGTCCCAGACCACAACACCCAACATTCCCTTTAAAGGAAATGCCCAGAGCTGTCTTCCTCAGAAGAAGCCAAAAGGGGCGGCAGGCCCTTGGAGTCCCACAGACTAGTACTTCCGGTACCCAGCCCGAAAATCAGAGGTTCAAGGCTTGTAGGCCATGGAGGAGCTGGCATCTGGAACACATGACTCTAAAACAGCTGTTCACTGAGGGCACAGCCAGCTGTTGTCACAGGCAGGAAGTGCCATCAGGCTAGTAGAAAGAGAGCAGACAGCTGAAGGCGCCCAAGCAGGACCAGCGTGCAGAGGCCCAGCAAAAGGGAGCAAAGAGAGGAGTGCAGCAACAGATGTCTGTGGGTGTCTTGGCATGCCAGGCTGCCAGGCCTAGCCCAGCAGCAGTGTGTGGTGCCCTGGGGAGACGGGACACAACAGACTGCTAAGGACGAGAGTCAGACCAACACCCGGACAGGCTGGAGTTCCTAAAAGGGCCCAGGCAGGGTACAGGCTCAGGAATTGATGTGCCCCGTGTCAGACCTGGTTCAAGGAAAGGCCTTGTGTCTGGGACTAGGGCATTAGGTCCGAGGCTGAACACAGGAGATGACACTCCTGCCTTATCCATATATACCCAGCTTCTAACATCCCTCATGACCCCAGTTGGGGTTTATTCTTTTTGGATAGCTGGACATTCACTTAGCTTCAGTTGGAGAGGAGGAAAGAGAATCAGAGAAGGGCCAGGACTTCCCAGACCCCGCGTCGCCGTTGGATCTCACCAGGGTGATTCAAGGGACTTAGAGTAAAACAGATACACCTGCCCCCACCCTGGCTCCACTCTTACCTCCTAACTTGTAATCCACTGGAGATGAACATGAAGGAATGTCATAGGTTTGTCAAGCAGAGCCATGGTCTGTTCCTGGTATGATCATTTTCTTTTCCGCAGATTGGCAAATTGCATTTTTATCTACCTAGTCAAAGACCCTCCCTAGATTTGATATCTTCTATCATAACCTATTTTTCCCTAGCTTTTACATTCAGAATGCTTCTTGCTAAGGCTTTCTGACCTTTCACGGGTTCCAAGATGTGGCAGTGCACAAATGCCCAGTTCTCTCCAGGCTGTTGGTTAGGACCCACAATTGACTAACAAAGATATCAGACTGTCAATTGAGTGCCCTGGGGCAATGGCTGCGTACATCTGAGTCATCAAAAAGGCAGTGATGGACCTGAAAGTCTGCATTAGTTCTGATCATTCAACTATGGGAAGGTTTAATTGAGCCCAGGGGCAAAAGGTAGAGCCTTGGTTTACAGAAGGAAAGGTTTCTGGAGGGTAGTTGGCATATGAGCCAATTCCTCACTCATTTTGTAAGATCAAGTCCAAACTGCTCAACCTCATATAAGGAAATGACTTTTTACTGTAGGCAGCAGTTTTTCAATGTATCACTACTGTGCATTTTGAAACACAAACATAAACCAGTAGTGATAAGGTACTGGAAATTATTTCACTTGAAAGGCTAGTCACTTTGGGTGACTTCAGCTGTAAAGGGCTTGCTCATTCCTTGGTCTTAGTCATCGCTTCCCTACAGATGTACTGGAAGTTAGAAGGGTCCTACCCTGGAAGCAGAAGGTGCAAAGGCCCTAGAAAAAACATGAACTTAGAACCAAGCATCTCTTTCTCCTGGGTGCTTCAGCTCAACCCTCCACTAATTTTCCCTCAACATGAAAGTTCCAATGAACAAAACAAAAATAACTCCACCAATAGGGAAATGGTTACATAAAATATAAAATAATTTCATATATTTTAAATTTATATTTATTTAATATATCAATAAATTATGTTTAAAATATGGCATAATTTTATCCTGATGTTAATAACTTTTAAGTAGCATGTGCTATTTTATAATGAGAAAATAGCATTACTAAACAAAAACCAGAAATTTAAGCTTAAAAAGCATTCAGTTTTTTAAAGTTTACATTAACATTCCCTTTATTTTCATTCAGCGTAAGTCCTAAATTAATTATCTAGCTCAATGTCTGTTAGCTTTTCTGATCACTGGTTTTTTAATTTAAAGGAAATAATATTCAGATCTCTCTGACTCTCTGGTCAGTCCAATCTCCCCTTCCTCCCGTCACCATTCTTTTTGTTCCCATTCCCTGCCCCCTTCTCCGTAGAAGTGTCCAACCTACTGTCCCCGCTCCTTCACCACCCTCTCTCCCCGAGTGCTTGGCAATCTTCAGGCTTCAGGTAAACATGATTTCTCCATAGTGTTTCACACTTGGCAACTCCCTGCTGCTCTCAAGCTTCCCTCCTTTTAATTACTATATCCTCTCTTGGATTTCCAATTCCTGGAATTCTCTTTCTCCCCCTTCCCTAGTCCATTCCAGAGGTCAGTATTCTCCAGTGCTCTCTCCTGAAGACCTCTCTCTCCTCTCACAATTCCATTAATTAGCTCAGGACTCTGAGCTCCAAATCAAAATCCTACAAGCACCTCAAACCCACAGGTCCAAACCCAGGCACCATCACCCTGCCCCTCCTGCACTGAAGTTCATCTCAGCCAGTGGTTCCGCTACCCAACCAGCCTTCTGATTAGAAAAATGGTTGATACTCTTGGCTCTTCTCTTTCCTTTACCTCTCATTCAACCCATCGGCAGATCCTGTAACTGCTTCCTTCCCACAAGCTCTCAAACCACTTTCTCTAACCAGCTCCTTCTTAGATCCAATGTCTTCTTGCCTCATCAGGACCCTGTAGTCTCCTAATGGGCCTTACGGACTATCCCACTTCCTGTCTACCCGTATCTTCACCCTCACTCCAATTTATCCACCGCACAGGATGCACATAGGATGACATCATTTCCCTCTTTAAAATATTTCAAGAGATCCTTAATCACCCTTGGGAGGTGAGTTCCATCACTGGTCAGGCCTGCAGCCCTCGAGTTTGAAGCGCTCACTTCTACAGCTCCTGTGCTGCATCACTTGGTCTGCTCACTACTCTGCTCCTAGTCAGTTTGCCCTGAGTCTCCTTTAATCCTCAAGCAGGTAATGATATTTCAAGCCTCCAGGTCTTATTCCAAAATCCTACAATTGTATAACTCGTGGGCCATGGTTTCACCACTCTCTGGGAACAAATGAGGTCACTCTCTTGATGATAACCTAGATTTCTCTGGTCTATGTCATACAAGAATTTGATGTCTTATAATCGCTATGCCAAGTATTTCTAGGAGTCACCAAGAGTGTCTTATGTATGTTCACATACAAATCCAGTTGCCACCTAGTGGTCTGCTGAGCACTGGTGGAGAATACAATGCTGTCTTCCCAGCATCCATTTCATTTTTGTCCCTGTGTAGCAGCAGCCAAACTGATTGTCCTGACCCCATCTAAACTCTAAAGAGGATCTTGACTGGTTTAAACCAGGGTTTCTCAACTTCACCACTGCTGACATTTGGGGCCAGTTGGGGGTGGAGATGGAGCATCCTGTGCACTGTAGGATGCTCAGAAGCATTGCTGGCCTTCATCCACTAGATGCCAGTCACACATACTCATCCCTTATGACAAAATATTTCCAGGTGTTGTCAAATGTCCCCTGGGGTGCAAAATTACCCGTGGTTGAACACCACTGGTCTAAGCCATTTTTATAATGTCATTCCTTTCCACAGATATTGTCTAAGTTTGGATATATGATCTAAATTGGTTGACTTTGAATGAAATTCAAGAATTGTGTTCTGTGTTCAGTGGTTTTGCTTTTCCCCTGCCTGATGTGTCAGTCTGGGAACCGAAAGCAGCCATCTTGCATACACAAGAGAAACTAGCTGGAAGATGAAGCTGATACCATGGAAACAAAAGAGCAAGATGAAAAGAAATCAAGTCTTGAGTGACATCTTTTGACTTCTAGGTCCAAGTGCCTAAAGCTTACTGCATTGCTGGACATTTCTATATATGAAGCAAATAAATCCTCTTCATTTTCCATGCTGTTTATGGTTGCTACTTTTCTGTCTGGGCCAGGTCCACAATCTGCCACAGGACTCTGTACAACACCTGGGTACTGCTTTCCTTTTCCGCGAGGCTTTGTTCTCCACACCAACTGCAGTACCTGCGTGCATTTCTCAGTGGGTACTGCCACCAACATCCTGTATGCTCAAAATGCAAAGCCACTAGCAGGTCCAGGCAAAGGGAGATAGAGTATCTTTCTCCCCTTTGTATTACTCTCTGGGGCAGCATATCAACCTTGCTCTTCTGGCCACAGTATTACTCAGAGCATGGGTGAAACAGATATTTTGGTTTTACTGACACTGTAGCTCCCTCTCAAAGCCAACATATGAATTCTTGGAACACGGCCAAGGAGATATTTAAATAAAAGACACCACCCTACATGAGATTCCTTTCACCTCTTCAAGGCATCTAGGCCACACATGGATCTTTCTCATGTTAGACTATCCTTTCCCAGAAGACCCAGCATCCCTCACTCAGACAGACTCTGGTTTATTAGACTAACACCGCTGTGTCGGTCAGCTGGTGCTAGTTTAGGTTACCGTAATAAGCAACTCCAAAATTTCAGTGGCTTGCAACAACAATGGCTTTTACATCTTTGATACTGTATTTATAATATAAACATAATGGTTCTGTATGTAAATTTATTCAAGCTTCATCACCAACCCTTGAGTAAAATGATTTCTCCATTCCAGAGTTCTTTATTTAGATTTCAGAGTCATCTCTTGATTAACTGAATTCCATCACCACGTAGTTTTTGAGAAGTACTTATGGATGGATACAACAGTCCTAGCATATTTTCGTGGTTGCGAATAACTATTGCCTTTAGACTTGAATGACGATTTGTCCGAGTGAGAATTCATTGGCTCACACTCCTCTCGGCCCTGCAGATAGTACCTCCCGGCCTGTTGCTGTCCAGCGGCACTGGGGAGATACCTGAGGGCAGCTGATACTGTTTTCTCCCTGTGAAGGACTTGTTTTCTGCCTGAATGGCCAGGTTATTCTTTAGTTTTAATACTTATTACTTCTCAGGATGTGTTCTTTTTGTAACATGATACAACCTTTCAAATCACACATTAATTTCCCCTTTATAGAAAAGTTGTCTTTTTTTCTTTTTCAATTTTTTCCTACTCTATTTATTCTGTTTAGTTCTACTGAAACCACAGTTGAGTTTGTGCTGGACTTCTTTTATCTGTCTTGAGCATCTATCTATTTTATTTACCATTATTCTTTTCCATTTCATTTTATGGGGTTTTTCTCTGGCTTGTCTACTGTGCAGCATAGTCCACTTTCAAAAATCTGTTCCATTCTTGTGATTACCCATAAGGTTTTTGCCTTTCCAACACATTTATCATTCTATTTCTGTAGGCTGTCAGTTTACCTTTCACCTCTATCCATTCTCTTCATGTTGCTTCTTTAAACTCTTCTATCTCTTCTTTGAGTTCTTCTTTGTCCCTCTCAAGAGTTCATGTTCACAGCCACACTTTGGGGTGATGGATGGCATATTTTTCTGGAATATTCCTTCATTTCCTCAAGTGATTCTTTCATTGATATGTGTCCTTCATCACATTTTTACTTGCTAAATATCTTTTTTCCTTTCTCTGCTAAAACAGTTTCCTTGATGGTCCCTTTCCCTATTTCTCACTCATCTTTTAATGGAGAACATTCTGGGCCAGGCCTGCTGATAGTTTCATTTGAGGGAATACCTCTAAAACCACTTTCTCACCAAAAGCCCTGTATTCTTTGACTAGATATACAATATCCACTCAAATTCCAGTAATTCCCTAATTCCCTTCCATCTTCAACCTTGAAATTGAGCATGTATTTTTTTCCAGTTGTCTTCTTTGAATGTCCTTCCTATTTGGGGGGGTCAGTGCTGGGGATCGAATTTAGGGCTTTGCACTTGCTAGGCAAGTGCTCTACCATTGAGCTAAATCCCCAATTTTTTCCTCTTTGTTTTTTAAAATAAGCTTTATAGGGGTTTAATTTATACTCATTAAAATTCATCCAGTACAGTTTAAGGAGCAATTGGATAATTGTACACAGTCATAAAACCAAATATTGTAAAGCGTTACCTCCTCCCTAAAAAGTTTGTGTCCCTTTACATCCATCCTCTCCTCTCGCTGCCCTTGGCTTCAGGCAACTACTGATCTACTTTCCATCAACACGATTTACTTTTCTAAAATTTCATGCAATGGAATCATACAGTATAGAGGATTTTGCAATTTATTTTCCCCTAGCATAATACTTTTAATATTCATACATATTTCTGTGTGTATCAGTGTTTTGTTTTTTAATTGTGGAGTACTATTTTATAGAAATGCTGCAGTTTGCTTACCTATTTGCCAGGTAATGGACATTTGGGTCATTTCAGGTTTGGGCCATTTAAGAATAAAGCTGCTATGAACATTCACCTACAAGTATCCAAGCGGCAAAAATTTTTCCCTTGGGTAAATATTAGAAGTGAGGTTGCCTGGTTGTGTGCAAAATGTGAACCACACTGTCTTCCAAAGTGGATGTACTATCTTATAATTACCAAATAATTGTCAGCTTTCTAGGCTTTCTAGTTGGTTGTCCTCTGTTCACTTGGTACCTTGTTGTGATTTTGTGCTCCTCTGAAAAACAATGAGGTCAAGCATCTTTTTATCTAATTATTATTTGTTTATATGAGAAGAGAATTATCTCTTCTAATGTTTTGCTCATTTTATAATTAGATTATTTGTCTTATTATGGGTTTTAGGAATTCCTTAAAGATTCTAGATGCAAGTCCTTGGTCAGATATATGTGTGGTAATGATATTCTTCCACTCTATGACTTGCTTTTTCATTTTCTCTTTTCTATTTTCCCCTCTTTATTCTGGAGCAGGAACCCAGATCCTTGTGCATATTAAGCACACAGTCTACCACTGAGCTACACACCCAGCCCCTCATTTTCTTAATGGTGCCTTATTAAGGCAACAAGAGAAAAACCTGTAAATTTTGGTGATTACTCTATATACTTTTTTTTTTTTTTTGGTATATGTTTGCTGTGTCCTGTTTCAGGAATCTTTATGTAAACCAACATTATGAAGATTTTTCTAGAAGCTTTATCATTTCATTTCTTATGTAAGATCTGTGACCCATTTAGAGTGAATTTCTGTGTGTGATGAAAGGTAAGGGTTGGGATTTATTCTTCCCACATAGATACTCAGTTCTTCCAGTGCCTCCACTTGCTCCTAAATAAATTATTGAATTATTATTCAAGTAAGATGTGGTCTGTATAGAAAATTCATATAGTCATACTTCATCAAAACAAAACAAAAACATACCTACACTATCACTCTCCAGAACTCAATACACGCACCCTTCACTTCTGAGGTCCAGCGCCCTGGAATCCGGCATTCACATCATTTAGTCATTACCAACGTGATAAGTAAAACTTATTTTATTTAGTTTGGATTTATATGATTGGATTTTAAATTTTCATACGTTTACTAGTCACTGTATTTCTACTTTTGTGAATCTTTATTTTTATGTCTTTATTAATTCCCTTAGTAAGTTAATATTTTTCTTAATGTTGTATACTAGCTCTTTATATATTAAAGATTTTTGTATGTGATACCAGTATTTTTATAGTTTATAATTTGCTTTGTATTAATCTAGTAAACAAGCATTGAGTACCTACTACCACTAAATACAATTGAGTATTTACTACAATTAGATACAAAAAAAAAATCACTGAGGAGCAAAATAATATCTAAAAACCATGCTTTCACAAGTTTATACTCAGCAAGATTCCAGAAACTTTTTCCATAAAAGGACCAGCTGATAAATACCTTAAGCCAACAGCCAAATTTGGGGTAGGTGCCCATGTCCCAAGAGAAAGAAGTCCTGCTCCTTCCCACCTCTCCCCAGCAGCCTGTGGGGTATAGTCTGTGTGGTAGCTGTCAACTACAGACACTCTCAAGAAGAGCAGCAACCGCTGTGATGAGAAGAACATGGCAGGCAAGAGTTGGGGGCAGCTGCAATGGCCAGTCTTGTGAGACATATAATAAACAAACAAACAAATAAATAAATGTCAGATTATTGAGGTGATATAGAAAAGAAATAAAACAGGGAAGAGGGACAAAGTGCCAGTAGAGAGATTATAACTTTATACAGGAAGGCCTCACTAAGAATGGCCCATCAAAGCAAACTTGAAGGAACAGGGTTCTAAGGAAGAGGTTCTACGCAGGAGGGAATACATGAGCAAATGCCCTGAGGCAGGAGAATTCCTGAAGTTCTGGAATAATAACCAAAAGAAAAAAAAAATGCTGCCTTGTTTGGTAAGGAAGGGAGAAAGGACAAGATTGTAGGATATGAGGATGTAATAGGGCAGATCATGGAGAACAGGACGGGGGTTTGATTCTCTTGTGCAATAAAATCCCTAGGGTCTTTCTTATACTTCCAAAATCAGGTCTTGCCCCTAGAAATTCTCATTTAACTGACCCAGGAATAGGCATCTTGTCTTCTTTTTAACATTTTCCACATGATTCTAATATACAACCGGCGCTGAGAAGCAAAGTTGTTGGGCCGTGAATATTGTTGTAAAGATCTGGGCTTCTCCAAGACGTACAGGTGTCACAGGGAATTCTAATAGAGGAATGAGATATGCAATAAAAACCACACCAACTGCTCTGTCAAGAATAGCCAGTAAGAAGTAAAAGCAGAAGCAGGGAATCCACTTAAGAGGCTGAACGATGGTCCGAATGAGGTGTTATAGAGTGGTGGTAATAAGGATGATGAGAAGTGGTCAGACTCTAGATATATTTTTAACTTAATACTGTCAGAATTGGCTCTGGATTAATGGTGGGATTTAAGAAAAAGAACATATTCAAGAATGATACCAAAACTTTTCAACTGCCAGGTAGGTTGGTGTATGTCTGTAATCCCAGCACTTGGGAGGCTAAGGCAGAAGGATCGCTGCAAATTCGAGGCCAACCTGGACTACACAGCAAAACCCTATCTCAAAACACCAAAAAACAAACAAACAAACAAAAGTTTTAGACTGATAAAACCACAAGGATGGACTTATCATTAACTGCACGGAGGAGACCACGGGAAGAGCAATGTGGAAAAGGAGAAAGACACTTGAGATGTACAGCAGACAAAAGAGTAGATAATGTAAATAAGCTGTTGAACACACATGTCTAGAGTCCAAAAGAGAGGCCCAGACTGTAAATGTAAATTGGTTGATCCTCAGGACATATAGCTCTGAAAGCCATAATATTGGATAAGATGACCAAAGGATAAGATATGCATGAAGAGAAGAGAGGAAATCTGAGGAACAAGCCCTGGTACCTCAATTAACATGATGATTTCCTGAAGATTTTCCTAAAGAGTTTTGCCTTTGACAGTATACTAAAAAGTCCTTTGTCATGCAAAGATATACAACTATTCAACTATAGTTCTTTTATGGTGCAATTTTTTTGTATTGTGTTCAGTTCTTCACTTCTCAGTACCATTTTCCAATCAAAGGAACTGAAGTTCCTTAGAACAAGGGCTGATTCCAAATCTGGGGCAGGGAAAATACAAAATAAGCCTGAAATGTCTTGTACCAGAAAGCAAAGAACTACCCAAGAAACGGTAGGAACAGGTTGAGAGGGCACAGAACCTGCTTGCCAAATCTGAGATAATTTGAGCAAAAAAATGAGTAAAGAAATTAATAGGAGATGCCACACTGGATAAAATAAGAATCCAGAAAAGAAAGAAAAGAGAGAAAGAGGGAGGAAAAACTCTTTCTTATGATAAAATCCCAACTAGAAAATATAAAAGAAATGATGGAGAACCATCACCTTGCCACAAACCTAGCAACAATTAGTTGAAGTGAAAATAGCTAACAAGATAGTCACATGGCTTCAAAATGCTCCCCACAGATCTCATATTAATCCCAAAAGGAAAGAGAGTGACTTCACAGTGGACAAATCTTCCAAACACTACTTAACCAAGCCATTAAAGTTAACCTCTGACCTACGTCTCCTGCAGAGTTGTACTGAGGGGGATACAATGTGTCTTATGCTATGTTCCTGCAGCACTGCATAACCTGATTCTTTTTGGGGGGGTGGGGGTGCTGGGGATCGAACTCAGGGCCTTGTGCTTGCTAGGCAAGCGCTCTACCACTGAGCTGAGAAATTTCCAGTCCCCTACCCCAGTATAACCTGATTCTGATTATAAAGAAACACCAGACACACGTGCACACACACACACACACGCATGAAGGGAGGGTGTGACCTGCATATTTCAAAAAATATCAGTGACATGAAATGCAAAGGAAGGCTGAGGGATTATTCCAGATTGAAGGAAACTGAAGACCTGACAGTTAAACACAATGAATGGTCCTTGACTGGGTGGGAAAGGGGACTATCATTACTTTTTTTTTTTGAAAGGGGAATATTATTGAGAAACTTCACAATACTTGTATATGGACTAGGCACTAGATAAGACTATTGTGTCAATGTTAAAAATTTTGAATATGATCGTGGTATTGTGGTAACATGAGAGAATGCCCTGATATTTGGGGACTCTCACTCAAAAGATATGTGCCCTTTAAGGATAAAATGTACACTTTGCCTGCAACTTTCTTTGAAATGTTGCAGGAAAAAATATATATAAATGTATATGCCTATGTATATACATGTTTGCATGTATATACATATGTATGTGCATGTGTGTGAGAGTATGAGAAAAAACTGTAAAATGTTAACAATTGGTGAATACTTGTTAAAGACATGATGGAATTGATTGTACTATTCCTATATTTTTGATTTAGTAAATTCGAAATCTTTTTCAACCAAGGACTTAAAAATAAAAATACACATAATTAAAAACTAAGATTTGTTTTTATGCATATTTTGAGGAAGTGGTGTAAGTTAGACCTTGCTTAATGACTAGTCGCTTTCCAACTCTGTGGACTACCTCCATAAGCCACAACAAATTCTCACACGCATTTGGATTCATTTCTGCCTTCCTAGTCTGTCTCATGAGTCCTTCTGTGTATTTTTCTTTCCCAGTAAGTCTATTTTAATTATTGAAGCCTTTAATTATGTTTATTATCTTGTAGAGCAAGCCTACCCACATTGCTCTTATTCAACATTTTCTTCTCCACACATCTATTCTTCCAGAGAAACTTACAATAGTTTTGTCAGGATTTTCTTTTTGTTCAATTTTCATTTTATGTTCCTCTGTAAAATCTTTTCCTTTTCTTTATATAAATCTTGTACATTCCTTGTTAATCCCACTGAATTTCGCTGCAGTAGCAAATGCAATATATTTCCAGGATATTCTAACAGCTTGCTCATTATCATAGGAAAGGTATTGGTTTTTATAACTATATGTCTATATTTTGTGACTATTACTTGACTAAAGTCATTTGCTAGCCATATGACATTTTCAGTTGATTTTTTTAGATATTCAAATTATAAAACCATATCCTCTGCATTTATACATAAATGGATGTTCCTTGAGAACATACTATTAAGTGAAATAAATCAGACACTTATCAGTACACATCGAATTGTTTCTCTGATATGAGAAACCATAAGTGTAAATAAGGACAAAGGGGTAGAATAGATATTATGTTTAAAAAAAAAAAGAGAGAGAGATAGTATTCAAAAGAGAGGAGAACTAGATAGGGAAAAGGGGGATAAAGAAGAAGGTTAAAAGAAAAGTAAGATGAAAGGGGAAAAAAATGGAAAAGTGTAACTACACTTGTTGCAAACAGGGAGGGGTGGGTGAATGGAAGGGAGGGGAGG
>PVJO010023054.1:0-26619 GCA_004026905.1 Hystrix cristata | reverse complement strand
GTATTCAGTAATGGCATACAAAAATCTTGATTTAAAGTGAATTTAAATAAAAACCACATTTGTTTATTTATGTACTTCTCTAAAAGTCTTAAATTATCTATTCACATACCTAGATATGCAGGGACCATCTATACATAACATTCTCAGAAAAGAATTATGTATCATAGATCATTCCTGCATATTTGTTGCTCAGTCCTTCCTTCTTAAAAAATGATTTGTGGGTTTTGTAAATGAGATCTTTCGGACCTCCCTAATTCTGTGTCTAGGAAATACGTTGAAAAAAGCAGATAAATCTCAAAGGAGGTGCTTCTCCAACCTCTCCAGATATGTAGAAAAGGGAAATAGTTACAGGGAGTTGGAACCCACTTGCAGGGGACTGAATCATGTGCCAATAAAAGAGCATTTCTCACCTCCACGGCACAGTCCTTTGCAAGTACAATCTAGTAAGATTTCAGAATTGCTTTGAACCAGTTACTGCAGGGTCTCCCTCTCTTTTTCATTCTGAATGTCATTTGGGTAACTGACTCTTATTCTGAGTATGAACCACAGACAACCCGTTATTTTCCTTCATGAGTTTCTAAACCAAGAGGAGAATTTTAACGCAGTAAAGTGATTAGGTAGGACTTACAAGGGGGCTAATTCACTAACAAAAAAAAGTCAGTGATAGATTTGTAATCAGAAAGATTGATTGTCTTAATTGTTAGGGAAACTTTTCACAGATGTTAGTTCTCGCTCTCACTTTGGGCCCAACAGAGGATTGTTCTCCTTTGACTTGGCCTGAGGCTTGACTTTGTGATACTTTACCACATGCAATGTGAATAACAGTAACAAAGTCACTTTGGGGTATAATCTTTAGAAGTCAGTGTTTAGTTTTCCATGTTCCCTTCTGTGGATTTGGCAGTCATGGAAACAGAAGGCAGAAAGGAAGTTTCATCAGCCTGGGTCCCTCTGAGACAAAGATAAGCAGAAACTTCCAGCTGCCTGCCATGGACACAGAGTAAGAATTTCGCTTGTAATAAGCCACTAATATTTGGGGATTGTTTGTTGCTGTACATAATCTAGCTTATGTTGACTGGCTTAAAAATTATGTTTTCCTGTTTTCCCATATCTTGATTCTTACACTTAACAATTTACAGAAATACTTTCATCTTGTTTGTTATCAGAGGTCTCTGTTCCATGTGTGGGCCAAATACCCATGTCCTGCATTTTTCTCATTTTTTTTCTTATTCTTTAACCGAATAAATGACCACGTAGATCTGTTTTTTGCTTGTGACCATTGTATACGGTTTGCCCTGATAGCCCCGCTTTTCCACATCTATAGGAATAGGACCACTCTCTCTTTTGAGATTAAAAAATGTGCCCACTGATTGCATTATGAGATATTTCCTTCATGAGCATCTTTCTGTACTGAAGAGAAGTTTATTGTTACTGCCCAATTCTCTCACAATAACAGTGAAGTGTGCATGCTTTTTAAAATCTGAAATCCACCTGTAGATCTTTTATTAACCTTAAATGAAAACCACCCAATCAAAAGCATGGAACATGAAATACTTCTCCAATGTATTTTGCTGCTCTAGTGCCTACACACACAATTCGTAGCTCAGTTTCATTGTATATAAAATAACATTGATCTTGCAGATTGGAAGGAGTAAATAAAATAACACAGGTCTATAATGTGCATGATGTAGTGCCAATTTCAGTGGTTCAATTCATTATTATTACTTACTGGGCTAGACCTATTACATTTACAATTTCTATATCCTGTTTATTTTTCTTGTTTGGTATTGGCAAAGCTATTTTACTAAACTTTCTTCAAGACATTTTCTTTTTGTCACAAGGGTATTTAGATGATTCTGAGTGCAAAATCCTGAAAGCATAAAATCCTATGGTTCCATCATTTGCAAACAATTTTCTTGTCGCATTAGTAGCTATCTCAATAAAAATAGTTCTCAAGGTGTTATTTTAGAATACAGTCTGTATGTATCAGTACACTAAGTGATTAGATGAGTTTGCGGGGTCCAGAACAAACAGAGCAGGTAGCCACTATTGAAAATTGAGTTGAATAAAATTTATTGCTATCTGAGTTTGTTACACATTACGTGGGATGCCCAAGGAAATGTCCTGTGACATCTTCAGTTTTCACTGGATAAAATTAGCCCAGGTCTGATGAGCCAGGATAGTGCTATCGAGAGCCCTGTGCACAAGTTTCATAATGTAGCTGTGCCCACAAACTTATTCACAAACAGTTCTGCTGGGATTCTCTAACCTGCTGCCAGACTTACCACTCAGTTCCTTTCTCTCTGTGTGACTTTCTGCTTATCCTGGCTTTACTTCTAGTTCTTTTGCACTCAGCTGGTTATCTTGGCACCCCTGCTCCCAACTTCCCCAATAATCTGATTCCCTGGCCTCCGCTCACAGCCCCCTTCTTAGAATGCGCCCTTAATTTGACA
This sequence comes from Hystrix cristata, assembly GCA_004026905.1. NCBI lineage: Eukaryota > Metazoa > Chordata > Mammalia > Rodentia > Hystricidae > Hystrix > Hystrix cristata. The sequence goes on along the minus strand of PVJO010023054.1, from coordinate 24,169 downwards.
CTGTCCTGAACTCTTGTTCACTGGTGTCCTCCATGAGAGAAACATGCCTTTTCCCCAGGCTCTTCGTTATTGGATATTATTGATTGTTATAGTGTCTCTCTCTCTCTCTCCCTCTCCCCCCGCACCCTCTCTCTCTCTTTCCTTGGCTTCTCTCTCTCTCACTCTCTCTCTCCCCCTCCACACACACACCCCTTTTTCTCTTCCCTCTCTCATAATTAGACTCACTTCCATTTCTATTCCACTTAACCCTTTGAAGCCCATTAATGCTTTCAAGCTGAGTTTTTAACATTTGACTTATTATTATTATTCTTTCTATTAGGGTATACTCTGAGTTTAGATAAAATCTTTTTCTAAAAGGCTTTTCTTGGTAAAGTCCTGACAAATACCAGTTAGTTCCTCTTTTATTTACTCATTCTAGTCACTCTCACTCACCTCACACATTTACCCAAGCCAGCTTTGACATCATTAAGCGTTACCATTAATGGTTGAGCTCAGGGTTTCACAATCTTGGCACTGTTAACATTTTGAGCTGAATTATTTGTTGTAGGAGCCTGTCTGTGCATTGTAGAATATTTAGCAGCATCCCTGACTTCTACCAACTAAATGTCAGTATCAAGCCCTATCTCCCAGTCTTGATAATCAAAAAACGTCCCTAGAGGGCAAAATTACCTTCAGTTGAAAACCGCTGTACCTAATGAACTCCATGTGACTACACACCTAGAAAAAAAATATTTTAGATAAATATATGTTTTAGGCTGTCTTGTGCTGCTCTAACAGAACACTTGAGACTGGGAGATTTACCACAAACAGAAAGTTACTGCTTCAGAGTTCTACAGACTTGGGCGTGGAGGCAGGCTTGAATCTAGGGGCTGGCATTTGCCAAGGGCCTTCTTGCTGGATTGTCCCATAGTGGAAGGGCAGAGAAAGGGCAGGGGAAATGGTGAGAGATTAAACTGGCAGCTTCAAGCCTTTGTAACTAGCATCAATCCACTCATGGAAATGGACCCCTCAGAACTGAAACCCCTCCCATTAGGCACTACTCCCAAATGCTGATGCATTGGCCATTAAATTTCCAACACGTTTTTTGGAGGACACAGTGGTAAAGACTGTCTTCCGGAGACGTCTCAAATACTTCGTTAGCATTCTGCACTTTCTGAAGATCCTATGAAGCTTTCTGTCACTGGGTTGGATACAAGATTTACCTATATGTGCCTACAAATGAAAAAGTTGAAATTTAAGTGTTATTACATGTATCTGCAAAGGGCAACACCCCAAAATGAGGGCTAGTCCTCAAGTTTATCTCTTCCTCTCTTTTACACTTTCTAGAGAGTTCTATTTGATTGTAGGAATGTGGTAGCAATCACAAAATAAATTCTATTATATATTTTGTTTTTTTATAAAAAAATAGATACTTATCTGCTTCTAAAGCAAATTGTTAGACAAAATGATTGTGAGCATGTGTTTAAATTTTCTTTCAAATTTGTCTGAAAAGGAGAAGGTTTGGATTTTTCTTTTGGCAGATTTTATAGGAAACTAAAGGAAAACAGAAAATATTATCTATGCATAAGAAAGAATTGTCTAGTAAATGGGCATTTGCCTTCTTAAAAGACTACTGATTAGCTGCGTAAGTAAACATTAACTTCCCGGGGTAAAAAGTCTTATTGAAATCCGTCAGAAATGGTAGGTACTTTCTAGAAAGGTCTATTAATAATGTCATATACCAAAGTTCTGCTCACATCGTTTTCTAAGGCGTGGAAGTTATCTTTTCTTCATACTAATAAACTTTTTAAAAAGGAATGGATGAAGGACACAAGGGCCAGATGGAGGTAAAGTATTAATTGTGTTGTGCCCCTTGCTGCACAATTCCTGAACTCCCTCTACCTCTTCCCTCCTTGAGCATTTTCTTCTTAGACCTCCACCTGATTCTGTACTTAACTTTTAAAAAATCTCCCTGTACAGAATATAATTTGCTTTAGCATTTGCCCTTTCCCTTCCTCAATGCGCTTCCCTGGGTTTGAGCAGCTGATAACCAGGCTCCAGCTCTTACAACAAGAGTTCATTTAAGGCTTCGATAGACACAGTCCAGGTTCCCTTGAGGCCTTCCTCATGGTTGGAGGCAGACAAAGTCTCCTGAGCGTGGACTTTTTTCCTTTGATACACACAAACACACACTCACGGTCCTACAGTTCTTGGAAACTATATCTTTTTAAATGTCTGGTTATCAAAAATGTAACTGTTACCCAGCATTGTAATACTCTTCTATTTCCACCTTCTTTCATTCAAATTGCGCTCTCCCAGACTTACAGAGTTAAGAATTATACACATTACTAAGTGATACAGTCCTTTCATGACTACCAAAAGCTGTGCTGAGGCTTGAATGCTGACTCTTTCAGGGCTGAGTAGAGTTCTTAGTTAGACAAGGTAATGACTGTGCTATGAAGCCTAGAATCAAGGCCAAAGTTTATGTGCCCCTTCAACATCTGAGCATCAGAGAAAGTAGGAGGTCCTCTAATGGTCTAACGCCAAATACTTTTCCCCACTTTGCTCTCACGGCTAAGCTCCTCTAGTCCAATTACCCTCATTATCATAAGGAACAGGCTGAGCTCCCACTTTGCCATGAGCAGTCAGTTCAGTCCCTGCTGGCCCACGAACTCATTCAAAATCAATCACAAGGCCCTGCAGAGCTCAGGGGACCTCAGTCTCTTCATATTTCCTGCTAGTTCACTTTATTCCAGACTGCAACCCTTATTTGGTCCCACATGGTATGTGGTGAATATGTGACTAAGATGTGACTAATGGGCTCCTGTTCCTCTTATCTGTGCATTGTCAGGTATGTCTTCCCACTGCCCTGCCCTCCCAGGGGCACATAAAACAGGAGCACAGAAGGCACATACAACAGTGATGAGCTAGGCACGTGGCACACACCTGAAGAGACTGAGGCAGGAGAATCTCAAGTTTGAACCCAGGCTGACGATTTAGCAACATAGTGAGATCTTTCCTCACAAAAAATTTTTTTGAAGTGTTGGAAATTTAGCTCAGTGTGAAGGGCCTAGCTTCAACCTCTGGCACCTCAAAGAAACAAACAAGCTATAAAAAATGATAATTCTTAACTTTGGGTTAATAATGGGGGGACAAGAAGGTCATTTTTCTAGTAACATTTGATAAATAGAATGTAGTATATAGAGAGTAAAATATATAAATATTAAGTATGCATATAGCTCAACAAAGTTTTATAAAAATTGTTGGTGTTGCAGGTCTTATTTTTCAAATACTCTTAAATTAATAACTTTTATTAAAGTTAACTTTTATTTTTATAGTAGGTGCTTATTTATATCTACTTTCAAATATATTTCCTTGTCCATATTGTATTTTTCATTCCATTTGTTCCTATGAGATTCTGTTGTCTTCTTCCTGAAGCACACCCTTCAGAAGAGCTCTCATTTAGAGTCTATATGTGTATCTGGAAACAACTTTATCTTGTTGTCCCTTTTGAATGATAGTGCAGCAATATAGAGAATTTTAAGCTGACATTTGTTTGCATTCAGCATTTAAAGACATCCCCTTATATTCCTGCTTTGTTATTATTGATAAATCCTGTCAGTAGAAATGGTGTTACTTTGTAGGTAATCTGTTATACCTTTTCTGGTTGATGTGTGGTTTTTCTCCCTTTCATTTGTTTATATTGAACTACAGGATATGCAGGTGTGTAGGTACTGTGGATATGTGTATGTTTTAATTTGTCAATTTTTATTTATTGAGCCATAATTTATAGTCAGTAAATTGCACATTTCAACTAGACAGTTAAGGGAATTTTATGAGTATATGTACCCATTTTTAACTGTTATCCTAATAATGGTATAGGACATTTCTCTGACCACAAGAGGTTCACTTTTGCAACTTCCTTGTTTATGCTTTTTGGGGGGCGGTGCTGGGGATTGCTAGGCAAGCGCTCTACCACTTCAGCTACATCCTCAACCCCTCCTGTCTATACTTTTAGAAGTCACCAGTAATCTGATTTCCATCATCATAAGTTAGTTTGGCCTGGTTTTGAATTTTTTACAGATGGAATCATACTCTAAGCACTCTAATAACATTATATTATTAATGTTTAAAAATATATTCTTAATTCTTCCTGTTTTTTTAGTTTTGTGATCATATATTAATAATAACAATATAAGTAGTATATTGAGAAGTATATGAGAAGTACAATAATGTGCCACACAGTGTCATTTGTTTTATAATAGGAGTTGTCAGATGATCTCTGTGAAGGGAGAGATAGTAAATATTTTAGGCTTCATAGGTTGGTTATATAGTCTTGAATGGCTCTCTCTCTCTCTCTCTCTCTCTCTCTCATCTATCTGTCTCACTCTGTCCAATGACTGTTTAAAAGTCTAAATTCTACTCTGAGCTTAACGGCTGACTACAACAGGCTAAGCCTATAATTTACTAAATCTTGGTTTATAATCCTAATTATTTGCCCGCAGAATTATTATTATGAGTTTTCCATTTCTAATCCAATAAAATTTTCTTTATTCTCTCCTAAAACACAAGATTATGAGGAGCCAATGCAAAAATTTGTATTGCTGCCTCACAACTTTAATTCATAGAAAATTTACAAGCTAACCCACATCAAGTACTGCCTGAAGTATGAAAATTACAGTATTTTCTAATAAGATTTAAGAAATAAGATATGATCATAAGTTACACAAGAATAGTTCTAAAATTATATAAAGTATTGGAATTGATTTAGAAGGAATCTGGTTGCTGAGTGTATTTATTCTGATAACTCATCCTTCCTCTTCTAATTTTATAAATTATTCTCTTGAAAAGATAGCCCACATTGTTTTGGGCTCTGATTTGAAGAAATCACTGCAATCTCTTTGCAGTAGTCATGCTGCAAGAGTTTTTCTTTTCCCAAAACGTAACCAAGAAGCCCATTAAAACTATGGTTACATCTGCCAAAAAAAAAAAAAAAATTGGTCAACGCAGGTAGCAAAGCAGTCCATTCCCACCCTAGCTATAAATTCACGGGGGAATAATTTGTTCTATCATTACATACCATCTATCTTGCTCTCTGGAGTGTTTGATCTTATCTCTTTGAGATTAGGGCCAGCAAATGTGCTAATTGTGACCTTATGTAACAACTTCAGTAACTCAGGAAAAAATAAAGTTTCCTCATAAAAGATGATTCAGTCTTCGTCAGCCAGGCCATGGAGTTTTATTATTTTGGAATAATCTCTATCTTTGGAAAACTCCAAATTAAATTTAAGAGACACATTTATGTTTAGATTACGCATTGCTGGAATCCTTTGCAACAAAGCTACAGAATTTGAGTCCCATTTTGATTTAGTTCTCCAAAGTATTTTAATTTTTTTTCCTTTCCTTCCTTTCTTTTCTTTCTCTTTCTCTTTGACCTTCTTTCTTCTTTCTTTTTTACCTTCTTCTTTCCTTCTTAGTTCAGTTCGTAATTAAAATATTCTCGGGTTTGATTACAATTGGGAAGCTATGCCAGCCACTCTTTTGGTGAAGCCAGGTTTTCCAGAAACACACGTCTTGTTTTGCATGCACTGGTTCAGGATTCCGATAATCATGTGTTGAAGGGTGATGCTCATCATTAAAACAGCAAGTGCAAGACTCAGCCTGCCAAGTAACCAGTAAAATAAATGAGAGAGAGGGAGAGAGAGACAGAGAGAGAGAGAGAGAGAGAGAGAGAGAGAGAGAGAGAAGGAGAGGAAGGGAGAGGGCGAGAGGATGTTCAGAAATCTCTCAAGGGTTCTCATCAACAACTAAACTTTAATGAACTGCACTCCAGTTGCACTTCAATAGTGCAACATCTGGAAATCTGCTTAGAAAGCTTAAAAGCTAAAGAATACCCAGAATTTCCTGATCTTTAACTGTGTTCTCCTCTCACCCAAAAGATTGTCTCTTGGCTGGAACTTATTATTTTAGTTATGATTATACTTTTTAAGTTTAAAAACATTTTATATTTTACTGTATTTGTGGTTGTTAAGTGTTTTTTAATCTCTTATTTATTTGTCTACAGAAAGAGAGAGGATGTTAGATATGAAACAAGACTAACACATCTTTAAGCATTTTTTCTTTTGAATACCATCTTGCAACATGGCTGATTACATAAATTTGAAACAAATACTATCCTGGAGCATTTTGTAGAGCAGATCCTGTTTGTACATTTAGAAACAAATATGTAAAAATATGTGCCTATGTAAGCTAGATGGTTTCTTTTCACACTGTGCAGAATTTGTCCTTTTCGCAATGTGTATGTTTTGTTTTACAGACAAAACATATGAAGAGGCTCTGCAACAATCAAAGTAGGAAAACATAATTCCCTCTTTTGAGATAGGTAGGGCACCAGGTGGGAAGATAGTGAAATAGGAATTTCGTCTTTTGAAGGATCTGTTGAAGGAGCTGAAGGCATCATCTGATAACTCATAGTGAAAGAGTCACAAACTTATAATTTAATTAACATAATTATATAGTCTCTAGATAAAGTTCACATAACTTTAGGAAAATTAAGCATTTTTCTATCTGCTCCCTTTCTTTCATGTGCCTGTGCACGTCTGAAAGAATGAAAACAAACATACAAGCAAACAAAAAAATTACTTCAGGCTAAGAAACAGACAGGAGGGAGGTCAGAATGATCTCTCACCCAGCGGTGTGCAGGTGTGTCATTTACGTCAGATTTAAACGCAAGGACTCTACATTTTGGAAACAGCCCCAGAATAGTATGCTCTCTGGTACTGGATTTTCTCTCAGTATACTACTGGAAAAATGGAAAAGCCTGTCTGTCTGCTGACGCTCTATTTAACTATAATTAAATCCTGCTTCTAACAAATTCCTTAGCTCTGCGATAAGCCCAGAACTTGTGCTAAAACGAAAGTACGATAACAAAGATGCCATAATCTCTGAATATAAATATTTTCTATTTCTCTATTAAGTGCACTCTAACAACTTTAATCTGAAAAAAAAAATTCCGATTTGGTGGTGGCTTAAGTTGGGCAGTAATATTTCAATGTTAATGTTTCTGCCATGTGAACTGCAAACACATTAATGCTAATCTGAGATAGTTATAAACACATGTACTTCATTAAAATAAAACTCAATTCCATTCTTTATCCTTATGATTAATAATCTTCATAAAGGTAACTACTGTTTCAGGATTTTCTGTGAGGTTCTTTTTGTATGGTTTCCCATTCAATCTTCATGTGAGTCTATGAAGTGGACGTCATGATTTCCACTTTACTAGTGTGAATATATGCTAAGGAAAGTCAACTGGCTACAACTAGTCATGAGCAGACGTCTGCTGAAATTCTCTAAGCAAGAAATCAAACCCCACCAGGTTACCTGAGTGGTCTCTGGTCATATGAACAACTAAGACTAACACCCTGACCCTTTCTGGCCAGTTCTCCCTCTCCTATTTCACATCTTATCTATCCACAGTTCTACTGCAGCCTAAGGACTACATGGTCCCTACAGCCAAACTGATTGGAAATGGTGAAATCTCTAGAGCCTGAAGTCTCGGCTCATTAAGCTTCTCGTAACCCAGAAACTAATATTAGTTATGAATTATATTATAGACTCTTCTTAAACCAAAAGTATGCTTTAAATTAGTAATCTTCTATTCAGTGGCAATTGATAGGCATCTGTACATTTTCCCCAATGTAATAAATAACTGCTTTTTAAATGAAAAAAGCTATTTTTCTTCCTTTTTTGGACATCACCCTGTAGTTCAAAGTAAGAAATACCCATCTGTACTGCTACAAGCTCTGTGCAAAGTGTAGCCTAATTAAAGCTCTACTGTGAAAAGGCTCAAGGTCGGGCGGTCCAACTCTTACTACACAGTTCTGGAACACAGAGCTATATCTGGAACACTTAGTATATCCAGAGTACATCAACCAGGAGGAAAACACCAGACAGCATCCAAACACGGAGCCTAAGACCGCTGACCCCTTTGGGTCAAACACCTCATTTAAATTCTTGGGCTTTTAAATTATAAACTCATACTCTGAGGCCTGAATTACTTAATTTGTTTTCACCATACTTTAGCATTCTTTCACTGAGTATAAACATAATATTAAAGAACATCAATTTTATACATACCTAGTGCTAGTAGTATTGTGTGAAACATAGCTGTGCATTCGACATCTACTCATCTGACACAAATTATAGGATTCCTATCTGCCTATGTAGGAACCCCTTGATTTGGAAAAATGTAATGTAGCAAACCAGATAACTGACTGGGGAATTCAGGTTTTGATATTCAGCTTCTATCAAAGGTTTCATCTCGAATAATTCATTCCAAAATTAGCAATGCTAAGCACTCCCATGCAGCAGACCCCAAATTAAGAACAGACCTAGTCTTGGCCAAATAGTAGAGAAAGCACAGGACTAATAATTAGGGCAGATGGATAAGCAGTATTTGCAAGAACTGCCAGGTCAACAATTACCTCTGTCACTAGCAGCAACTCTTGAGTACCCTTTATTGTGAGGCTCTGGGCTTATTTTAAGCACTAATCAAAAGAGAGGCTCACGGAGCCTTCTCATTATCTTCTGGCTTCTAGAGTAAGCTGCAAATTTCTCTTGCACCTGAACTCTCTCATTATGGTATTAAGGAATTTCACGAAAACTTGCAAAAGACTGAAAAGTTTGAGGGTTTGGCGACTGAAAAGTTTGGGGGTTGGTGACTAAAGGGCAAATGAAAACTGATCACTATTAACTGCAAAGAAACACCATGAATCATAATTTTACCTTTTTGATCATTTGGGTTCTCATTGCAAAATCCACATTGATCTAGGTTTACTTTAAAATAAGTGACCAAACTTTTGTGTGAATTAACTCATTTGTGCCCCTTTTGTAGAACCTAGAAAGGAATGAACACTTCTATCTTTCCTTAAGGAATGAACACTGTATGAAACCTAGATAGATATTGCCATATAAATGTGGCTGTACTGAACTGTGTTATGTTTCTATGTTAATTCCACTTATATTTACACTCTTGTGAGAGCCTTTTTTATAAACAGGATAGTTTGACAACTTCCACTTCATTTCCTCCACTTTCCAGATGAAAAACTAAAGGTCAGAGAAGCAGGGATTTGCCAAAAGTCATTGTAACTAAGAAGTAAAACCTGAAAGCAAATTTTTTAGATTTCAACTTCATTGTTCTTTCCATGTGGATGGTTTTAGGATATAGTGCAAAAATCAATTATATTAATTACATCATGTTTATTGCAATTCAAACTTGTTCTTATTTACTGTGGTGGGCTGATACCATCAACTTGAGCACAAATGCCCAGCTGAAATGAGTTGGTGTGGTTCTGGGGATAGAAAGTCCACCTAAAGGTTACTGCTGACACAACATAAAGGAGAACAGGAGCAGAAGATAGAGGCAGGCTGTTTCCCAGGAGAAGCTCTGTTGTGGCTGGTTCTCCTGAAGTGGACTTGGCTGTTCTCGTCGCAAAAGGAGCTCGGGGTCTTGCCGTCATCAAGGGTGGCTGCCGTTCGCTTCAGGGGAGCTCTGGTCTTCATCTCCACTGTGAGCATGGTATCCTGGTTCCAGTATAGATTTCTTTAGCCTTTTAGTGAAGACACGGATGTGCATGGGATATTGCCATGAGCTCCTACCCCTTGATTGGATCTTTTGGGTCTCCAGCTCATAGATAGAAATTCGGCACTTTTCCTGCATTTGGCTTGTGTGTGTGTGAATGCTGTAACTTGTACCTGTCCTGTATTAAATCCACTTTCTTGCAAACCATTGACTCTAGAAACGACTGACTCTAGAAAAGTAACTAATGCATTTACTCAATCTGTGGTCAGGATTCATGCTCATACATAAAGAAATAATTAAGGGCTTGGGGATTTAGTGCAGTGGTAGGGCACTTGCCTAGCAAGTGCAAGGCCCTGAGTTCGATCCCGGCACCCTTCCCAAAAAAAGAAATAATTAGTTTTGACAGTAAGTTTCTAAACTAAAACATAATTCAATGTCCTTATTATAGACATTGCCTGACTTTCTGACTGATTTTTAAATTTTTTATTCATTTCTTTTCTCCAACTTTATGAAGGCATAATAGACAACATTTTTATTTATGATGTACAACGTGATGCTTTAATACATGTATAAATTTTGAAATAATTAAACAAATTTAATTAAAAATATATATCACCTCATCTATTATTTTTTGTGGTGAGAATATTCAAAATCTAGTTTTTAAATATCCTTTTTCTTAATTAAGTATAATTGACAAAATTATATACATGGTATATAATATAATGTTTTGATAAATGTGAAATGGTTGAATCAAGTTACCATCTCACTTATCGTTTTTATAAGTCAGTGCTTACTAGAAAAAGAGATTTAATGCAAGATATACAAATATATAAGAATTCACAAGACTATCTTACAATCGCCGTCCCCAGAGTCAGGAGTGGAAAAGTGCAAAAGGGCTGTCTGTATGCTAGAGATCTGATGGATCCAGTCAAAGGCCTGGAGCTCACTGTAGTGTCCTGTGCGAGTCCAATGAGGAGACCAAAGGGCCTGTGATGGAAGGCTGAAGGGTCTGAGCCAGAAGGGAGAAGGGTCCACGCTGGAAGCCGGGAGACGTCATATAAATGGAAGGCGGAGATTGGAGCTCTTCTGAAGAAACAGAAACAAGCCTTCCTTCTTTGTTCCCCCTTTACATTCAAGTGGTAATCCTATTGGTTGCTGTCACCCACACCCAGTAAACCCCAGCAGTTCTTCACACCCAGAACTCTGCTGATCCAGTTTAGTTGGGCATTTCTTACTCAACTTGACACAATCAGATATCACATCATTTTTGTGATAACCTTTTTAAAATCTCTGTTTTAGAACTTATTAAGTATACAATACACTATGATTAACTGTAGTCGCCATGCTGTGAAATAGGTGTCCAGAACTCATTTATTCTGTCTATTTGAAGTTTTGTACCCTCAAACCAATATTTTTTGGTTCCTCACCTCATTCTCTCTATTCAACCATAATTCTGCAGTTTGCATCTATGAGTTCAACTCTAAATTTATTCCTTATCTTGTGAATAATGTTGTAATAGAGGACTACAGCTATATTCTTAACATATGTATTTCAGTTTTTTAGCACATATACCCAGAAATGGAATTGCTGGATTTTATGGCGTCTTAGTTACATTTTGTTACAAGACACAGTACACAACACCCACAATTTAAAGGAGGAAGTTAATTTTGGTTAACAGTTTGTAGAGCTTTCAGTTCACAGTCTGCTGGCTCCCAGAGCAGGGCATAGCAGAGAAGAAACATCTCATGGCAAGGCAGGCAGAAAGCAGTGTGCCAACAAGGGAGGAAGAGGGATAGATATCTTTCCAAGCCACATCCACAGTGATCTACCTCTTCCCACCAGTCTGCCTTCACCTGGTGAAGGTGAACACCACACCCAACTATAAACCTGTCAGTGGACTAATCCAGTGTCACACACACCCATGATCTGGTGTAACACATCTGTGATCCAGTCATAGATCATAGTGGCTCCAGTCACGTGACTCCCCAAAGCCCCATCTATGAGCACATGAGGACATCTAGAGATAAGCCATAGCACTTGGTAACTTTGTTTCTAATTTTTTGAGGAAGCTCCTTATCATTTTTCAAAGTGACCATACTAATTTACAATCACACAAATAGTATTCAAGATTTTCCTTTTCTTCATATCCTCACAAATGCTTAGATTTTCTTTTTCATAATAATTAACAGGTGTGAATAATAACTGGTTTAATTTGCATTTCCTTAACTATGGCGAACATTGTCTCATGTATACTAACTACCCTTTTTTGTGTGTCTTCTTTTGAGAAGTATATCCTCAGGTTCTTTGCCCATTTTTAAATTTTAAATTGTTTGATTTGCTTATATATTTTGCATCTGAAGCGCTTATCAATGTATGGTTTGCAAATATTTTTTCCTATTTTATAGTTGTCTCTTTGTTGATTTTTCTCTTTCTGAACAAAGATTTTTAATTTGGCTGAATTCAATATTTCTGGTTTTGCTTTTGTGGTCTGTGTGTATAGTATCATAGCCCAGAAATCATTGTCCACATTCATGTTACGAAGCTTTTTCCTTTCTGTTTTCTTCTATTAGTCTTATAGTCTCAGGTCTTTCTTTTAGGCCTTTACCTCATTTTGTCCTGATTTTTGTAAATGATGTACAATAAGGATCTGATTTCTTTGCTTTGCATGTGAATATCAGTTTTTCCCGTGAACACCACTTATTAAAGACTTCCCTACCTTTTTTGTGTCTTCTCGGCACTTTGGAGAGCAGTTGACTGTAAATGCACTGATTGTTTTTGGATATTCTATTTTGCTCCATTTATCTGGTATCTGTTTTTATAGTAATACTATGCTGTTTTAATTACTAAAATTTATAATGTGTTTTGAGCAGTGTGCTACCTCCAGCTATGTTCTTTTTGTTCCAGATTGCTTTAACTATTTGGGGGTCCTTTTTGGATCCATACAAGTTTTAGGATTTTTTTTATACTTTGTGAAAAATGTCACTGGAGATTTCATAAGGTTGCATTGAATCTAAAAATCACCGTGGATAATATGCACATTTTAACAATATTAATTCTTCCAATTCATGCACATGGAATATCTTTCCATTTATGTCTTCTTCAATTTCATTCACAAACGTTTTACAGTTTATAGTTACAGATCTTGCATTACTAAGGATTTTATAGCCCTTTGTTAACATTTCCAATTACAAATGATTTTTATTATTAATTTATGTCCTGTAACTTTATTGGATTCATTAGTCTCAATTTTTAGATAGAATTTTTAGGGTTTCCCTAAAAAGATGGCAGAGTCAGAAAAGAGTTTTACTTCTTTTTCAATTTCAAAAGGTTTTGTTTCTTTTTCTTGCATAATTACTCTGGCTATGACTACTAATACTATATTGAATAGAAGTAGCAAGAGTAGTTATCCTTGTTTTATTCTTTATGTTAGAGGAAAAGCTTTCAACTTTTCTTTTTTGAACATGATGTTGGCTGTGGGCTTCTCACATGTGGCCTTTATTATGTTGCAATGAATTCCTTTTTACCTAATTTTTTGAGGCTTTTTGGTCATGAAAAGGTATTGAAAATTTTCAAATGCTTTTACCTCATCTACCGAGACAAATGTAGGATTTCTTAATGTGGTATGTCATATTTATTGGTTCATGTATGTTGAAACTTTCTTGCATCTCACTTGATCATTGTATGTGATCCTTTTAATGTGATATAGAATTTTGTTTGCAATAGGTTTGTTGAGCATTTTTTTTCATTTATGTTCAATATAATGTAATTTTTTTTTTTTGAGACATAGTTCAGGCTGGCCTCAAACCCACGGTGATCCTCCTACCTCAGCCTCCCAAATGTTTGGATTACAGGCATGTGCCACCACACCTGGCAGGAATGTAATGTCTCATACTGTTATTTTCTGATTTTGATATTGGTAGTTGCTGGCTTCATAAAACAAGTTTTGAAGCACTCCCTCCCCTTCATGCTTTTGGGAAAACTTCAGAAAGGATTGGCTCTCACAGTTTTTTAAATCTTCACTGAAGCCATGTGTGGCTGAGTTTTACTTAGTTGGTAAAGTTTGATTGCTGATTCAATCACTGTATTTATTATTGTTCTGTTCAGATTTTTAAACGTGTGCCTTAAAAATTCCCTGAACAGTACCATATTGTGGCAGATGAAATAATGGTCCAAAAAGACATCCAGGTACTCATCTGTAGAATTTGTGGGCATTATCTTGAATAGCAAAAGTAACTTTTTAGGCATGACAAATTATCGACCTTGAGGTGGGGAGATTGTCTTGGGTTATCCAGGTTGGTCCTTATATAATCAGAACTGTCCTTGTAAGAAAGAGGCAGTGAGAAGTCTCACTACAGAAAGAGAACATAGGGCCACAATGGAAGCAGAGGGAGAAAGAGTGATACAAGACAAGAAATGGCGCATGTGCCTGTAAGAAAAATGTATGTTGTTTTAAACTGCTAAATTTGCAATGATTTCTTAAAACAGCCGTGAATATGCATGAATGAATATGCATACTGTCCTTGTTTCTTGCACTTTTTTCACTCAATAGCACGCTTTTAAGATTTTTCCATATTAAAAATATGTCCCTAGTGTGTTTGCATAACTCTCATCTAATTGTTCAAAACATAAATTGCCAATATTTTGTTTTCCTATTGAGAAACAAATTGAGAGACAGTTTTCTTTCAAGTATTTACTATCCTCATATATGCTTCCAAGAACATTTTTCCATGTCTTCAGGTACTTACTTTACTTCTAAAATACTTCTTGATTTAAATAATAGTATTATACCAATTTTTTGGCCAGCATTTATATATTACATGTTTTCCATTCTTTATTTTCAATATATCTGCATTCCTGTGCTTAAATCGTGTCACTTTTTTAGCATATAATTGAATTATTTCTTTTTTCCATCTTTCAGTTATAATACTAAGTGTAATTATAGGTATTATAATTATTAGTATAGTTGATTTTAACCTCAAAATATTGTATTTCTGCTTTTCCTCATTTATTCTTTGTTCCTTTGCCTGAGCTCTGCCTTTTTAAAAAGTAACCTTGTTTCATTATGTCTTTTTAACTCTTCTATTAGCCTTTTTATTATTTCTCTGCTTATTATTCATTCCATTGGCCCCAGAAATTATAGTATCCTCTTTGATTTATTATGGTCTATTTTAAATTAATATTTTTAAAAATTTCTAGAACACAAGAATCTTACAAAAGCATTTGTGCCCTTTTTACCATGTAATCAACATCTCCACTTATTATAAACACCTTTTCAATGTTTCTGATTGTTGTTTTAAATACGTAATGTTCTTGTAGATTTATCGATGTATCTGCCACATTATTTTTTGCTTTTTCAAAAGTGAATGCAGTTTTAATGAATGAATGTAGTTTTGTTTAATGAATGCCGTTTTGTTTCTAACTTAGGCTATTTTTCCTTCAACAGAAAATTTTCCTTATCTTTGCAGTGTCTATTAGCAATAAATTCTATTAAATTTTATTTGCGATAAAGCATATTAATTTGGTTTCAACTTAAATTGTTTTGGGGGTGGGGCAAGGTATATAATTAAAGGTTGGTGGTTTTACATTTTTTTCAGCACTACTAATATTCCATTCCACTGAGTTATGGCTTTGTAGTTTCTGCAATAAAATTGGCCGTTAGAATTGTTCATTGAGAGCGAGAATGTTTTCACTCTTTGGCTACTGTTACCCTTTTCTTGTTTTATTTGGTTATCAGAAATTTGTCTGTAGTATTCCTAAGTGTGATTTTCTTTCTAATTATCCTGCTTAGGTTTCTCCCAATTTTTCCGATCTATAGGTTGATTTCTATCTTGTGTTTTAGAAAATTTTCAGCCAATTTTGTTTCAAATACTGCTTCTGTTCTTTTTTTTTATCCTCTGGGATCTTGATTCCATAAGGGTTACCGGGGCTGGGGATTTAGCTCAGTGGTTAAAGTGCTTGCCTTAAAAGCACAAGGACCAGAGTTCGATCCCCAGCACCAAAAAAAAAACAAAAAAAACAAAAAAAACTGCGCATAAGGGTTACCACTTGTGCTTGTATTAAACATATCTTTAGTCCCTGTCCTGTTTTTTTAAACTTATTGTCTCTCAATGTCTCTCAAGTGGATATTTTTCTTCAGTTATATTCAGATGAATTCGGAATATCTGGTATGCCAGAAAGTAAGGAAGTGCTCAAAAATTGTTGGAATATATCAAAGGACATTAGTTTCTGCTGATAGCCAAATATGAAGAAATTTGAGAAAACAAAATAAGCTATGATGGTGATGGATTATAGTCCATAAAATAAAATACATATCCATGACTTCTTAATGATATAAATAAATCACTGAATCAACAAATAAGTGGTGTGACAGACAAATAAATGGTGACTGCATCACTGTTCCATGCAGTAAAAGTCTGCAGAAGGAAAAAAAGGAATGGAAAAATCCCCACGTGGCAAACCTCACAGAGATAATTGTTGCAGATAAAAATCATCAGTGGTTGCTGAAATTAGTAGGCAAAATTATGATGAGAAACAGGATATGTGCATGGTCTCAGAGTACTTACTCACATGATATTTATTAATTACAAAAGGAAAAATAAAACCTTACACCTGGAGAAACCTGGCAGGCTTTCCTTTAATCAAGTGATTAAAGTTAACATCTCTAGTAATAAAGCATATCAGCATCGTCCATCTAGTGATACCATGCAGTGCAGAGAGTAAATTGCTTCTGGTGATATTTTGCCCAAAATGCACGACCTCAATCCAATCATGAGAATACAGAAGACAAACACAAATCAAGGAACTTTTACAAAATAACTGACCAGTACTCTTCAAAATTGTCAAGACTGAGACAAACCCTGCAAAACTGTCCTTGATTAGAGGAAATTAGGAGATATGAAGACTCAATGTGAGGTTGGCTCTTGGACTAGACAAGAGAAATGGGAAATCTGGTGAAACTCAAGTCAGATGGGAGGCTGGTTAATATTACTTCGCTGTTAATTTTCTTTTTCTAGACTTCGGCTCTGGAGAAGATGTTAAACTGTCTAGGTATATATCCATTGACCACGGTGATATGTTCTGAGAGATCAGCAGAGTGTCACTGTAGAAACCTACATGGTATAACTCAGTTACCTGACGTGGCCACTTGCACAATCAAGAGACACTGTAAACACAAAGAGTGTGAAGCTGCTGCTGGCCTAACATGGCATATTGTTTTAGAGTCAGGGTTTTTTAAGTAGAAAGATTGCACTCTAAAATTACAAAAGCATAGTGCGACAAACACATAAACCCATAACAGTCATTTATTACTGTTGTCGAGTATCATGTACTGTCTATAACCGAGGTACTAATACCCTTTATACAAATGGCAGCACGGTAAGTTTAATCCCACCAGCATCACTGCAATCCCACGAGTAGTGATACTCTAACAGCCATGAGATCACTAGTAACAGGAATTTTTCAGTTCCATTTATAATCTTATGGAACCACAGTTCTACATGGGGTCTATCATCGACCAAAACATCATTATCCATCACATTACCACATTAGATATTTGGAGGGATACCTAGCATGTTGACAAGTATTGATTTTGAAGGTACTGTAAAAGCTGAATATGCAGTGTAAAGTTTAAATATTTTGGAATTGTGTGGAAAATTAATCTTCATAATTCTAATAGGAAGTTGAGTCACTTGACTCTTTTCATTTATTCCATGTAACTTATGGACAATGACTCTTGGCGATCCTCCTAGTAAGAGTTGCTTCTGTCTCATCCTCCCTTTGTACCCTGTCTCTCCACTTGCTCCATTACTTTTTAAAAAAAATTTTATTTTAATGGTACATTTTAGATGTACATAGTGATAACATTCATTATAGGGGATTTGTACCTGTACATGATGTATCTTGTTGCTTCTTTTTTTTCCCATTCCCCTCCCCTCACCCCCTCCTCCCCTATTTACAAAACCTTTGTTTCCATTTTTCCGTACATTCCTTATTTCTCTTGTCCCTCTGTTCCTTTCCCCCTCCCTTGTTCCCGTTCCCATTTGGAAATTTTCTTCCCTTTCCCAATATAATACCTTTTAGTCTTTATTTACACGTTCAGTTTCTCAGACCAGAGAAACAATGCAATATTTAAACATGTGTGTCTCCATCACTTTTATTCCTCTCTGGAAAAACTTAGAAGCACCCTCCCCTGCTTTTTAGGGGAGAAATGTGGGATTGGTTGTTGTAGCAGTGCCTGACAGCATGGACTATCTAAATCTAAACACTTCCCATCACTCTGTAATTCAACACTCTCATTTCACAGGTGATGAAATTGAGGTCTGGAGATAGTATCACCTGACCCCGAGTTGAGTGCTAAACTATTCTCTGATGAGAGTGTTTCCACCGTCTGCATGCTTATAACTGTACGGTGTTTAGAGCAAAGGGAGTTATGAAGTAAGAAGACTTAGTACCCACCCCCAGTTTTTCATATTGAACAACTGCTTAAAAGCTCCATTTATATAATGGTGGATGTGGTAATTTTAAATGAAAACTCTTGTGTTTGGCCCATTTTGAATTGTGGATGCTAACGAATGGTTGTAAATCAAAACTAAGTAAGTCCCAAATAATCTCTACTTTATCTTTCTTTTAATTTTTTTCTCTTAGGAAACTAAAATTAATTTCTTTATTTTAAATATAAATGTAATTGTGTACATTTAAGGCATACAACATGATGATATGGGAGATATATATTACATATATGTATATATATACACATTCATCTTAAAAGAAAGATTTTAGCAACTCCTCACACACAAAAAAAGAAAAATTTTTTTTGACAAAAAAAAACTCATCACTGACAAGTCATTAGCTTTTTTCATTATTTCTCCCAGCTTAATTAAGGTACACTTGACAAAAATTTGTGCATGTTTAGGTGTTCTAAACAACCAACAAACAAAAACACTTTTTTCTATTTTTTGCTATTTTCACAGTCACTCCCATCAACACTTCTGATGCCAGATGTTGTGGGGATGGCTCACCACACCAGGCATTTCTAGAGCAGACACCAGCTGGGTGTCCTCTAGTTTATTTTATTTATTTATTTATTTATTTTTTTGTGGTGGTGCCGGGGATCGAACTCAGGCCCTTGTGCTTGCAAGGCAAGCGCTCTAATCACTGAGCTAAATCCCCAGCCCCTCTAATTTATTTTAATTCTGAAATGACCCTAGTGTCCGATCCCACAGGTTAAAGTTTGGGTTTCTCATGACCGCCCAGCTGCAGATGTCAGGGGCAAGCCCCGGGTTAGGACCTGTGCTTCCCACAGACTACCTATAAATCAGAATTCCCATCACTCTCTCCTCTGGTCATTTAACTCACTAGAGTAGCTCACAGAATTCAGAGAAACACTTTATTTGCATTTACACTTCACTGATAAAGGCCTTAATAATACATAAGGATGAACAGCCAAATGGAAGAGATGTATAAGGCAAGAGATCAAATATATATTTCTTTTTACATCATAATTATGACATGTCAAATGTGTTGTCTTGAGATACATGTACATTGTGATTGCAATAATTAAACTGATTAACACATTTTTCACCTCATACAATTACCTTTGTATGTGTGTGTGTGTGTGTGTGTGTGTGTGTGCTAAGAAACTTAAAATGTATTCTCCTAGCACATTTGAAATATATAATACACACTACTTATTAACCATAGTTACTTAGTTGTACATTTGATTGCCAGACATTATTTATCTTGTTGCCGAAAGTTTGTACCCTTGGACTAAACCCTCGCATGTTACCCACCCCCTAAAATCTGGAAACCACCTTTCTGCTCTCTATCTCTATGGGTTTGATTATTGTAGAATATACATGTAAGACAGATCATGCAGCATTTTTCCAACTAAATCTGAGTTATTTCACTCAGGATAATGTCTTCTGGATTCATCCATATTGTCACAAATTGTAGGCTTTACTGCTTTTTTGGGGCTAAAGAGTATTCCATTGTATGTAGATATCATATTTTCTTTAGCCATTCATCTAAACATTTAGATTGATTCCCTATCTTGGCTTTTGTGAATAGTGGTGCAGCAAACAAATATGGAGTTAGAGAACTCTTCAACATCTCATTTCAGTTCCTTTGGCTCTGTAGCCTCTTAGTAGGATTGGTGAAACATATGTGAATTCTTTTAGTTTATTGAGCTGGCTTGCTCTAAAGGATTTATAATGCCTGGTATATTCTAATTTTGGCTTGACTTCTAGCACACATCCTTTGTTAAGTGCTAAAATGGCTGCCATATTTCTGAAGTTTATAAGAACTTGAACTCTAAACTCTGTATCCACAACTGCTGAAATCTTTGCTTGGCTGTTTCGTTTCTCACTTCTTTCCTTTCATTTCCTCAAAGTCTTGTCAGAGAAATCCTAGGCGTCTGCCCACAATTTGAGAGAGTTAATATGTACATTTTAAGACTCCCTCCTTTACAGTACATTCTCTTCTGTACTTCAGGCCTCTCTTTAAGGCCGGAATCCGTGGCCATTCCAGTGTCGTGCTAAGCCTCCCTGCAGGCTGGGAACCAGGAAGTAGCCCGAGAGGGAAGGCCAGGAAATTGTGGGGCTTATCTGGTAAACGTCCATCTCTCAGGAACCTTACTCCCTTTCTTTTCTGTCTCCTTGCAATATTCTGGTGCTTTCAGGAAATTAAGTTTTGGTTTTCTGCCTTATAGTTTTATTTTAATTTTGTGTTTTATTTTGCCTTTATTCCCCCAACATCTATAATTTTTATCTGTGAAAGGGTGAGTCAAATAAAATCTATTCCACTGTGACGAGCACTGGGATTCATATTTAATTCCCTTCTCTGAATTATTTTGTACCTTAAATTCACCCCATTTTTTCTTTCCTTTGCTACATTTTTTGGATTGAGTTTCTTAAAAAATTTCCTTTATGTCCTTTTTCTTTGATAATTTACTTTCTATTCTTTTGGTGACCACTCTTAATTTTTCCTTTTTAACTCTAGAAAGTGTCAATTTAAGCATTTACCTTTTAGTTTTAGTCAAGAGTCAAAATGAAAGCAATGTCAACCATGGTCATCTTTCCCACATGAACACAAATGTGGCCATCTTTTCCAGAGTCATGGAACAATAAATTAAGTCCATTGAGGTACCGCTGTGCATGTATAAATATAAGGACAGAGAGAGAGACAGACAGACAGACAGACAGACAGAGAGACAGAGAGAGAGATAGAAGGGAGGAGAAACAGAAAGAGAGAGACAGAGAGTCAGAGAGTCAGAGAGTCAGAGAGAGAGAAGAGAGAAGACAGCCAATCCTAGATAAATGGTAGGCAGATAGGAAGGGTAATGTGGGTAACATATTCCCCTGCTTTCTCTCCCAACCAGAACCCCGGGGGCTCAAGGCCATGATGGTGGTGTCATTCATTTAGGTCACCCTATGCTGTTTACAAACCAAATTGTTTGCAGAAAAAAAGTGTTCATGAGCTGAGCTATTTTTAATATCCAGAATCAAGGAAAAAGAGACACCATTTTTAGAGGCCCTTCCCATCTTTGCTCCAAGACTAGAAGTAGTGACATTTCCGTGGGTGGCTGTGCTGTCCCGCGTGAGTACCCTGGTTACCCTGAGCGTTGAAAAGAGCTTCTGAAGGAATAAAATCCATTCATGTCATTCATTTAGGTCACCTTCCAGGGCAGAGGGCAGATAGAGTGGAGATTTTATCAGGTGAGGCCAAGATAATCTACCTATCATGACTCCTTTCTCAGCAGGAGTGTAATTTCAATGTATCTGTACCAGTTCTTTGCCTCCTGACAGTTTATTATTGGCAATTAATTTAGTTTCATCTTGCTTTCATCTCCCCAAATTAGTCATCAGGTTTATTTTATAATAATCTATCATTGCTTGGTTATATTTCCCCATATGTTTATCAGTGTTTGTTTTTATGTTACTATTATGCCACACACCATTCAGGGTTTAAATTTCTTCTTTCTGGATTAGAGAGTATTATCTTTCCTTCGGCAAGGGTTTTAGAGTATCCCTCTCGGTCTTTATATAGAAATAGTGTTATTTCACTGTCTCTTGGACAGTGGTTCTGCTTGGCATTCCAGGTTGGGAATTATTTTCTCTCCCTCATAAGAAAATGATTCGATTTTTATCTAGCCTCTATTATTGCAGTTGAGAAATCTGTTTCTGTAATTTACATTTTTTAAAAAATTATCTTTTTACTTCACTGCATTTAGAATTTCACAATACATATTCAAAAAATTCTTTAAAAAATGGATATGAATCTAGATTTGTTACCATGGGTGATGGGGTCTGACACAGGTTCCTATGTTCTTGCATGTGACAAAGAATTGGATGGGGCACTTGATAGTAAGGAAAAAGTAGCAACATTTATTAAGGTGAGAGTATGCTCAGAGTAAGGGGGGGCGGGGGCCCCAGGGAATTGCTCAGGTTTAGGCGAGCGGAGCGAAGTGGTCCAGCAGTGAATGGAAGGGAGCACCCTGTAGCCCCAGTTTTACTATCTATATTAAATTTATTTTTCTATATAATCTACTTATCTATTCTGTATAATTTACTGTGTTTCTTAAATATGAGAACTCTTGATTTTCATTAATTCTTGGAAATCTCAGTCACTACCATCATGCCAGTCACAGGCCCTTTTTGTTCAAAGCCATTTGTAGCCTTCCTTGGCCAGACTCTGTATTTCAGAATGGCTGAGTCTTGTAAGTTGTTTTTCTTAATTCCATAATTTATCTCTTCAGTAATTTTAACCTAGTTTTATCCTAAGTTTTAAAAGTGACTCCTATTAATTAAAGTTCTTGGTATCTGAACTTGGTTTCTTTTTTTCTATCAACACATGTTCAAACAGATTTGAGATTTGAGTCTTTGTGTGTCTTAATTTTTTTTTGTCTCAAATTCTTGTGCTCAAGGGATCTGCCTGCCTCAGCTTCCTGAGTAGCTGGGACTATATGTGCCTCACCCTGTGTGTCTTATAATTTAAAAGTGGGGTATATTCCTGGACAATGGTAACTGAGGACATATCCTCCCCAGAAAAATTTTGTATTTCCTGTTTTGAAATGTGAAGAGACTGAACAAGTAGAAAGAAGCTAGGTTCTGGGCACTTAGAGGATAATTATATAATTCCCTCCATTGTATAGCAATTTAACCTTTCTAAATAAACTTAAGTTAAAATAATTTAGTTCATGAAAATTAATTTTCAGCATGATGACTCTACTTACTGATGATATATTGTATTCTTGAAAAATGCTAAGAGAGTGCATATTAAGTTGTTTTCACCACAAAAACGATAATTTTGTGAGACAATGAATTTGTTAATTAGGTGGATATAATTATTCTATGATGCATATAAACTTCAAAACACCATGTTGCACATAATAAATGTGTATAATTATATGTTGAGTTTAACAATAAATAAATAAATATTTTCAAAAAACAAAATTAGTTTTGATATCCTTGGAAGTTTTTGTCTATATACATGTATCAGTGAGTGGCATTCTTAGGCTAATACACTGCATGGTAATAATAGAACTTTCTATGACTTCCTTCGTTTTATCTGTTCAAACAACAAGTACTAAAGTGTATTATGTTAAGTGTGAACATCACCAGCATAATTCCTGCTCTTGTAAAGCTGATCACCTGGCAAGGTCCTTACATCATTATCCTTAAAGTTCATGGCCCAGGATCAGAGTAGAGCTGGGGAGGGACGCAGCAAGTCACCGAATGGCAGATGCTGGAGGAAGGGGATGTTCATTGAAAGGAGGCTGTTTCGCCCGCCCACACGCCGATCGCACCGCGCAGCGCACAACTCGCTGGAGGGGCGGCTGGACACCCCCACACACTGGCAAGGACCTGCCCGGTTCCCTTGAGACATCTTGGACGCGCGAGCACCCGACTAAACAGCACAATACGGCCCACTGAGGTGAGAAAGGGGCCCGCGCAGGTCTCTGGACCCGCCCACACGCCGATTGCGCTGCGGGCAGCGCGCAACGCCGGCAGGGTCTGGACCCATCAACATTCAGGCATGCGGTTGCGGACTGATCATGGGTAACACTGTCTTCTGCTTTTCCCCCCAGACTTGATTTTTGCTGTTCCCTTTTTTTTTTTTTTTTGGTTGTTTGCATGTTTGTTCCCCCCCCTTTCTTCTCCCATAGTCCCTCTTTTAGCTTTTTGCTTTGTTATTCTCCTTTCTCTTCTTCTCTCTGAAGTCACTATTACCAATTGGAACTAACCATCACCTTGACATTGAAGATAACCCGAGAGGTCTAAATGTCATAAGATCCAAGAAAAACATATACCCAGAAGAAACCGCAAAAACAAACACCCCCAAGGAGGATGCTATTACCTATCTTTTTGTAACCTCATACAAAGAAAATATTGAACCAACTTGGAGAACAAACAGAGAAGGATAACGTACATATGTATACAAAGAAAATGACCAGACATAGAAGCAAAATGCAACCCCAGTCCCCAAGCCCAATCAGCATAAATACAGAAGACAATGACATCGAAGATGTCAGAAGTCACCCAACCAAACTCTCAGAGATGATAGCAACAGAAGTTCAAAAACAGATAGGCGCAGCAATAGAAAACATCAGGC
>PVJO010023053.1:0-26822 GCA_004026905.1 Hystrix cristata | reverse complement strand
GGATATGGTAAGACATGCTGAAGTTTCCATGAGACTCCAAGGAGGAAAAGCATAAGAGAATAGCCCAACGATATATTCATGTTAAATATTTATCTACATCAATTTTATATTGATGAGTTTTAAAAGGAGTCTGAACATTAGCTGTATTTCTTCCATTATCCCAGCTAACGGAAACAAAACCCATAATGCTATGTGGTTTTCCCAATCACAAGGTCCATGTTCATATGCATAGTTTGGTTAACAACACCACATATTTATGTTGTGTGTGCTCTGAGAATCATCAATTACTGTGGAAAGTAAGATGTTGGTATGTGTGTCTTATCCTTACAGTGACTCTGGGAAGTGACTAAAATGAATATGTGTGTGTCCTTGGTTTTAAAGAGGAGGAAGATGATATAATGAAATTGAATGGTTCATACAAAGAAGTCTTATGCTAGGAAACAGCACGGAGAGGAACAAAGAGTACAGGCTTTTGTTGTTACTCACCAAGAGGCCCTGCACATCAGTTTTCTCACTCGTAAAGTAGGGCTGATAGTCTCTAAGTTATAATACTTTATAGATTAAATATATACACACATGCATACACATTAGTAACACGTATGTCCCATTGATTATGTTTCTCTGGATAACCCTAACTTAGTTTTCTAATCATAGAACATTCACATTGAAAATAGGTCCAGAAAACATGTACTGTGATCCTGTCTTACAGAGGAGGAAAATCACTTTGAAGTGTGAAATTATAAAGCTGTAGATATTTCTCTCTAGAACCTCACCAAGAGGGAGCTGGTATAGTAAAGTGAGGAACTGACCCAGATAGATTATGACAGGAGAGAAAGGAACCCCAGGGTACATGAATTCCACTAGAACTTAATCTTCTCTCTTTCTCACTGCACACACACACTTAGTTGCCAAAGACACACTACTATACAACATACATCAGAAATTTAAATAGTAATCAACAGACATGATGCATTAAGTAATGAACTGACCTATAACAATAAAAAAAAATGGACAATCAAGATCAATATGCATTTGAGGAAAGGCAACTGACATAGGAGCAACATGTTTGAAAGATAGACCATCCGAACATTATCCCTAGTGTATTAATGATTTACAAGGAAATAGATTTAATACAGGACACAAATTCATAGGCTACAATATTCACCCAAAAAATCAAATGCAGAACAGGGCAAGAGATCTGACCACGTGTTAGAGACTTGATGATTCCAGCCCAGTACCCGGATCCCACGCAGTGTCACCACGAGTCCATCCGGAGGCCTAGATCCCGCGGAAATGCCTCATGCAAGTCAGTATGACAGCTCTGCACCAGAAGGGCCCAAAGGCCAGTGGTGGAAGCTAGAAAGCCTGCGCCTGTAGTGGAGTCAGGATACAATGAACGCTCAAGACAGAAGTGGAGACAGAAGCTTCTCGGAAGAGAACAGCAGGCGAAGCTCGGCAGCCCGTGCTCTTCCAAGGGTACGAGGCAGGCGGGAGGTGAGGCGCTGTTTGGAGTCTCTGTAGCCCCCATAGGTGAACTGCAGCGGAGGCCTCTAGGATTCTGGAGCAAGGCCTTTCCAAGAAGATCGGCAGCCTCTGTTCTTCCCCGCCTGGTCTCCTTTATGTTGTTTCAGCAATAATCCTCAGGTGGGTCCTCTACACCCAGAAACAGGCAGACTCAGTTCAGCTGAGGGTTCCTGCTCAAGTTGACCACAGTCAGTCCACCATCCCCAGATATGTGATAGGAATTAGCATTCATAAGAGTGATTACTGTGTAAAAGAAATCCGGGGCAAGTAAAAACTTTCACCTTGGTATTATTTGAATTTTAACAGTAAGAATATGTATAAGAAAATCCCTGTGTGTTCTTTAGAGTGTTAGTTATTCCAAAAATGTTTTCTATGGTCATGAAGTTGCTAAATATGTTGGTTGGTAAAGAGATGTTTGTTAAGATTGAATTTGACATGTTGCAATGGAGTTGGGTCTAAAAAGAGAAGGCTAGGAGGGCTCCTGTCATAGGAGATATAGGGTAAAGAAGGCTGCCAGTGAGTAGCTGTTTGCAGAATGGTCTTGACTGTGTGGAGTCCTGGGTGAGAAAGCTTCAAGTAGGGGACAAATATGTTTCTTCTTCTCCTTTACCTACTACTGATGGAGAAGTGATGGTTAGATTTATGTCTTCTTTTGTTCTCTTTTTCACTTTCATGTGGATCACCAAATGAACGAGATTTGGGAAAGTCTTTAGTCTGACCTGCTTTTCTAATGGAGGAAATCGAGTCTGAGAAAGCAGTGACCTATGCAGGGTGGCAAAAGATTCAGCACAGAGAAGATTGTGAAGAATTGGGACAAGCAACACTGAAACTTGGTCTCCACCCCTAGAATTTGGGGGAATGTGGGTGTGAACTGGGCGGCTAGTGCTGGACCACACTGGGATGATACAGCTGGTAATAATGCTAAGCACCTGGTAGGAAGGTGAGGCGGCTCAGGATCTCCAGCCAGATTGTTTGCTTTTTTGGATTCTAACTTGCTCACTCACTGGAGGAATCTTGATGAAATAATTCAGATTCTTGATGCTAATTTTCTCCTATCTAAAATGGAATATTTGAGGATTAATTAATATAATTATATAAGGCAATTAGACCATTGTCTGGCATCAAATAAGTACTCGATGGATGTAAGCTATAGTTTATTGAACTATAACTTAACTTCCAGTGATATGATTAGTTCATTATCCAGAAACATAACTTCCAGTGATATGATTAGTTCATTATCCAGAAAAAATTATGAGTAAGGCGGAAGGGAAAGACTATATCGTTATATGATAGAAATATAAAAGAGAAAGTGTAGGGCTCACTGTACATTCAGTTTGTGTCAAACACCAGTGAAAATGTATGCTTGGTACTCAGGGTGGCACTACTATGCCTGGCTGCTGGGGTGAAAGAATTGGATAGGAAGGCATCTCAGGGTTTAAAATGTAGCCCATGTTGTGTTTGTTTTGGCTAACTGAAATATTTCTGTTTTGATGCTGGAAATATTTTGGCCTGCCTGCACACATTGCTTCTGACCCATTAACTTCACACAATGCAGCAACATGGAAAATGCAACAACCAAACTTTCCAATCTCACCCAGTTTTGTTCACTCATTTGGAAAATGAGCCCCATGAAAATGAGCCCTAATTCAGCAGTTGTTATTGGATTCATTTGTTGCAAAAGGGATAGTTAACCAAAACACCAATTAAAGGCATACTTAATTCAGCAAGACCTACTTTACTGAGTTCCTCTGATTAGAAACATCTGACTACTAATTTTATGCCAGAGGAATTTTCTATTTTATTTTTTTTTAATTTTAGCAGGGAAGTGGACTGGCATTTTCACCATTCTGTGAATGTTTTTTTTTTTCTCGTTAATAATAAACAAGTTTTCTTTTTTTTTTTTTTACCAAGAACATATATTGGTACATTGTATACATAATGATCATATTCAACATGGTTATTTTGTATCTGTACATGATATATCTTGGTTCCCCCCTTCCGCTCCCCCACCCTTCCCTATTTACAGCAGATTTATATTTTTCTATTTTTTCCTTTTCTCCTTTCTTTTCTTTTCCCCTTCCTTCTTTTCCCCCTTGTCCCTTTCTAGTTCTCCTCTCTTTTGAATATGATCTTTCTTTTATGTAATACCTATTATACCTCTTTGTCCTTATTTACATTTATGTTTTCTCATATCAGAGAAACAATTCGATGTGTACTTATGAGTGTCTGATTTATTTCACTTAAGAGTGTGTTCTTAAGGTGCATCCATTTACCTGCAGATGTCTCTAGTTTATCCTTTTTTATGGCAGAGTAGTACACTGTTACTTAACTGTGGCCAACACAAGATTTTAAGATTGGTTTTATCTATCTCTCTGTGTCAGATAAAATAAAAAATTATTATAGGTGGTACAGAGAAAGCAAGGAATCAGAGAGATGTAAGCTTAAATCTGAGCTTTGGCGAGTCTGGACACAGAATTTCAGAATCTTAGTTTTCTCATCTTTACAAGGGAAGTGTTCATGTCTACCTGCTACCTTCAGGAGTACTATGAAGAGCAGGTTAGATGGAGAACTCTCTGTAATGGCTTGTTGCTTATTAGTAAAGAAGCACACAAGCATTTCATACATGTTAGCTTCCTTTATAGGAAATGGACCTGATAGCATCGTGAAGAAAATTTATAATTAGGGATCTTATTCCTTCTCCTAGGCAATGACCTTGGCTACCCTACCTCAGTAAGTGACTCGGGTATAGACTGATTATCACTGATGTGAAGTGCTTAGAAATAGGGATAAACTGGTGCTTACTCCATTCCCATTCTTCTGTGTTTCTTTCTTTCTTAACCTATCCCAGCCATTACCTATTTTGTTTCATTTGTTGGTTTTATTTATTGTCTATCTTCCTGAACACAGCATAAGCTTCATAGTGGTAGAAACTTTGATCCATTTATTCTTATATTTCAAACACTGAACAGCGAAGATATAAGGAAAGAGGAGACAATTTAAATAATAATGTCTTTGAATAAACAAGATGGAATAGAAGCAAGGAGACAAACTGAGATGGAAAGAAGAGGCGTATATTTCAGTGTCTCTGCAACTCTAATGTGCATTCAAATAATTTAAAGATGGTAGAGGTGCAGATTCTAATTCAGCAGAGCTGATATAGGGTCTGGACTTGCAATATTTTAACAAGGTCCCGGTTGATACCAAAGCTATGTTGTAGGGAACATATTTTTAATTGAATGGTCTAGTGAAATTGCTGAATCAGACATTGTAGGAATGTGACTAGGGAGCTGTAAATTTAGCAAATTTACTAGGTGATCATGAAGCATATCAAAGTCAGAGAACCACTGAGAGTGAGGAAGAAAAAACAGAATTTAGGAAGCCTTAAAGCATCAGAATTGGGATCAAGTTAGTTAACAGATGAGATGAGAGGCCAAGGTTGGCATATGACAATGCTCACTTGGAGTTCTGGTATCTTCTCTATAAACAAATAATTTTTTTTTTTTAGATCAAGGGAAAATGGTCCCTTCATCATTAATTCCAACACTGCTAAACTTCATGTTGTTTAAATGAGAAATTATGTCTCATATTCAATTTGATACTATGCATTCTGGTCACCTTAACTTGAATGCCTCTGAAGTAATTGGAAAACACTGCACAGAAA
The DNA here is from genome assembly GCA_004026905.1 of Hystrix cristata. NCBI lineage: Eukaryota > Metazoa > Chordata > Mammalia > Rodentia > Hystricidae > Hystrix > Hystrix cristata. The sequence continues at coordinate 21,637 of PVJO010023053.1, read as the reverse complement.
TTGCAGCTTTCTAGTACCTGGTAATGAGGAGTGCTTTTGTAAAGCACCAATTATATGTGACAAATGAAATTTGCCTCTGGCAAAGTAATTGACCCTTTACTAAAGATAATGAGAAAACTGTAGGCAGTATGTATTTAGGCTTCAGTCAGATTTGAATTTTTTTTTCGTATCTGTGAATTCAATTTCTTTGTAAGGTTATAGTTAGATTTTAATATTAATGGCTTCATATTAACTGGTAAAGATATCTCAAATTGGATAATATTTTGCAGGTATTTGGCCTTAGGCCACTGCTATATACCATTTTTGCATGACTTTAGTGATGGAAAGAACAGCTTTTAACCTGCAAAGTTGTCAGTGATAGTATCATATAGATAGAACTCAAATTCAGATTGCACTTAACAGGATGTAGAAGTGGTTTGTTGATGCTTTCAATGAATCTTTTGTTGCCTGGTTGATTAAATATTCATCATGTCAAAAAATAAATTCCAGGAGATTCAAATATTTGAGTACCTGCTGTATAACAGGCCCCATGCTAGGCACTGGGTACAATATGGAGACAGAAGGCCTGGGTGCTAGCTTCTAGGTCCTTACAGTCCCATGAAGGTATAAAGGCATGTATCCTGCAGAAGTGTTACAAGAAGACAATAGAAATTCTAAGGATTTGGGTTGGCAATTTAGCTCAAATGGTAGAGTGCTTGTTTAGCAGTTGGATTATAGACTTGCATTTGGAGTTTAGCGACATCATCCAAAATATGAAAAACACATATACTTGGATTCCTGTCACAGAAAAGTATACTGTGTTCAGGTTGTATTCAAGTTTTATAGATCCTGAAGTATAAAATCTTTTAGTGTCTTCTTTGAGAGTAGGCCTATGAAAGTGAGGGACCCCAAACTTTGAGATTTATTAGCTTTATCATAAATCTTTCTCTGAGTAGGCCAAAATGTACAATTTGACCCCATTTTTTTCTAGCTAAAAGACTGGACTAATAAAATTATCTGCTAGTAGAGTAGTGGTTAAATTATGACACATTTTATAGTGGATAATTATGCAGCTGCTGAGAAGGATGAGAAAGATCTATCTATACATATTCATACATAGTAATCTAAGTCATGGGGTGGAAAAAGCCAAGTGCAGGAGGATGTGTATAGTGTGTTACTATTTATTTTAAATGAGGGGAGGCATATACACAGAGACAGGCTTATAGATTCAGTGACTTGCTCTGGAACCAGTAGTGCTGCTTCCGAGAAAGTGAGGTGGGGCATTAATGGTAAAAAGATACATACCTGTAGTTTCAAACCATATATCTTTTTATACTGTTTAAGTATTTATTCTGTGCACTTATAACATTAAAAAAGTTAAAAAGCAGAAATATCAACAAACTTACAGAAGATCATTTGAGTCAAGCCTTCCAAGAACACAGCATAGGTGTTTGACTGATGCATAAGGTAAAATTGGGTAAAATGGGTTTCATGGAGGCTTTGGGAAGCCACTGAACAAAGGACTCAGGTGTTTGTGAGAACATTTTGTGACTACTCATCTGCCACCCTTGATAGGTGAGCTAGTTCTACTCCTATGACTGTGGACCTTAAGGAGAGATATAGCTAGGATCTGAATAATGATAGGTGAACAAGAACTGAGGGATAAAAGGCGTGTGGGAAAGTGACTATGAAGACACATGGACTTGTTGGAACCAGATACCTCACCAGACAAGGAGGAGAAGCTAGGTAGATGGAAAAGAGCCACAGGAGGCACTGAAGAAAGAAAATATATTTAGTTACAGAAAATAGTGCCTAGTTGTGTATTGTTTCCCCTGGTCCTTGGTGACATGTATAAATGGTCTTAGAAAATTCTTCTTACTTGGGGAAAATTCCTTTTGTCATTACTTTTTTTTTTCATTTTATAGCTTTATTGAAGCATAATAAAGCATTTTATAGCTTTATTGAAGCATAATTAAACTTATACATATTTAAGATGTATACCTTGATGTTTTTATATACATATACATAAACACTGTCATCAGGTTAATTAACACATCAGTGCCCTCACATAGTTACTATTTTTTTTCCTTTTACTTTTTTATTTTTGTGGTGAGAACACTTAAAGTCTCTCCTAATAGCAAATTTGTAGTGTACAATACAGTATTGTTAGCTGAAGTCATGTTGCTAAACATCAGATCTCCAGAGCCATCTCATTTTTGAGTTACTACATCATACTAATAAAATTCTCATAATGAGACTTTTTTCAAAGCTTTTTTGAATAAATTACAAATTCCATTTTATTTTTAATTTTTTTCCATTTTATTATACTTATTTTTATTAAAGTTTTTACATTGATACCATAATTTTACATACTTATAGGGAACAGTGTGGAATTTCAATACATGTGTACAAAGTGTAATAATCAGATTAGGATAACTCATGCATCTTTCACCTCAGACATGTATCATTCCTTTGTGATAGGAACATTCAGCTGCTCTCTGCTAGATATTTTTAAATATTCAATTAACTTTTGCCAACCATAGTTATCCTACGATGCCATGGAATATTAGAAGACATTCCTCCTATCCAGTTGCATCTGTACCCATTAGCCACCCTCTCGCCATCCCTCCTAACCCCATGCCTTTCCCAGGCTCTCTATTTCTTTGAGATCAACTTTAGCTTCCTCATACACGTGAGAACATATGTAATCTGTCTTTCTTTGCCTGCCTTATTTCACTTAGCCCAATGTCCTGTAGTTCCATCCGTGTTTGTCATCAGCCTTTAAAGCTTCCTCTTAATGCTTCAAGAAAAGATAGGGTTCCTCAGGCTTTGTTGAGAATCCAGGGGCACCATTTTTCTCAGCTCTCCCGAAAATATAGAGGGAATCAAAAGAACCCATTGGAATACAAAAAATAAACCTGGATATTTCCCTTGTCTTCCTTGTTCCCTCTCTTCTTCCTGGCCCTTGAGCTAGGCCAACCTAGGTTGGCAGCCCGTCTCTGGCTCCGACAATATACAGACTTTATGATAACACTCATTACACTGTCTTATAAATGTATTTCTCTGCCTTTTTTCCACTAAATTGTATATTCTTTGAAGCCAGGCAGTGTGTTTTATTTTAATACACCCCATTCTAGAATTCTAGGCATTGAATACCTCACCAAAGAGATTCTCAACCAGAGGACCATGAGATGGTACTGAAGTGAGAATTGTTTTTGTTATCAATGTGGAACTAAGATATTTCAAAAGTGCTGAATGGAGTCAGATTGGTTCCATGATTTTCTGATTTCTTCATAGCCTGCTGTGTCCTTGGAAGAAATCTGAAATAGCATGCTTATGCAATCATTCATAGATGTGGACCTAGTTTTTCTTTGCTTGATTCTCTCAGTCTTCTTTTGCTCTCACATTATTAGGTCATTACCCCTTTCTAACAGTAATTAGAATCATGGGTAAGTGTTTGCAAAATTCAGACATGCCAAACAGCAAAAGCTAAACCCAAATTTCACAGAAAATAACTCATAGAACACTGGGGCTTACATTAACTGATTATATCAGAAATGTGAAAGCAGGTCAGGGACAAATTTAGGTCCTGATTTAATCAGGTAGTCTGGAAGGCAGCCAGCATGTCAGGACAATCCAGAGAGAGGAGTTTAGGGCATGTTTCATTGACATTCCACTCTGTTTGTAGGCTTTTAGCCTCCATTCCAAAGCAAGAGCTGCTAAGCACTTGAGTGGGGTACACACCACTTTAAAATTTATGCTAGTTGGGCCAAAAGTGTTAATGTTGAACCAATGTCACACAGGATCCAGTGTCATTTCTAGGATTTATTTTCTTCCTCTGTGTCTCTTCAAAAATCAGCTGGGTTTCTCCATAGCCAGGAGTTTTATGGGTTTAAAAATGAGGACAGAAAATAAGTAAACCTTCAAAGGGCTCTTAACATTTGAAAGTGCTCCTAATGGAAGGTAGACCACCGTCCCACACAATGTATCCAGCCAAGTTCTGGAGTCCAGAGACAGATGATGGCCTGGCAATGTGAACAACATGATGGGTACAACCACTGCATTCCTGAGGCTTAGGTGAAGTTCATTTCCGTCTCCCACCAAACCTCCCTCAGGGCTTCAGACCCATTTCCGTCTTATGGTTCACTTGGAGATCATTGCTTATGGAGAGGGTGGAGATTTGACTATTAAACATCCTTGTGATCAACTAGACAAGCACACCCAAGTCCAGAAAAATGAACTGAGAGTCCATAGGGTTTTATTCGTATCTTACAACTCACTTGGAATCCACAGGTAGGCTAAAAGGTGCAAGTGGCTTGGCAGCTTTTGCCCACCTGTTCAGTAAGTGTGAGCACTCACAACCCCCCCACCCCCACCCCATTGGTGATAAGACTCATTTGAGTAGTCCTATCAATATTAGTAGGTGAGAATGCTTTCTTCATTTGGATGCTTCTAAATTTTTACCTCTTATACTCTGTCCTCCTGGGCCTTGTCTCTTCCATAGTCCCAATCATTCAGTTCCCGTTCTTCCACTCAGTGTGGATCATGGAGGGAGGTAGAACTGAGGAAAGTGCTCAGACCCTAGGTGTAGCGTCTGCATGATAATCAGAACTTGTTCTCTGCTCTGGTAGTCATTCCCTTAGAGCGCTTCATTGCATCCTGTGTCTCTTTGCTTTGAATTCTATTACCAAATACCTCTTGTTGTTCTCTCAGTCATAGACTCTGCTGGGTCCTAAGAAGCATGTGTGAGCTTTTCCTTTCCACAACATGTGAGGCTGCTCCTTGGCTAATCCTTCATATGGAAGATAATCAGGTCTTTCTAAGTCCCATTCTTTGGCACTTCATAGCTGAGAAGCATAAATATACCTCTACAGATAGAACGAATTCATTGAAGGAAGGCTTACTTGGACTGAAAGTTTTGAAGTACGTAGTCAGGCTTAGTATATTCATGGACTCTGGGACCAGATTTTTGCCTTGGCCATCAGACTGATTTCTCTGGGTCTTGTTTCCTCAGGTCCTTGCTAGTAACGAGCTACCTCATTCATCTTTAGTGAATGAATGCTGCTTCATTCTAAATGACTTATCCAAGCAGAGCAATATATTTTCATTTTAGGAAGGACTTTTTGACATTAAAAACTAAAGGTGAAATATCAGAATTAAATGACACTTTTGGAGGGGTTGTACTGGGGATTGAACTGGGTCATTTTCACTGAGCTACATCCTTAACTCTGTTTCTCTTTTTTATTTTAAGACAGAGTGATGCTAAGTTTCTGGGGCTGGGATTGCTACGTAGCCCAGGTTGGCCTTTAATGCCTGGTCCTCCTACTATAGCTTTCTGAGTGGTAAGATTACAAGTATGTACCACAATGCCTGACTTCACATTATTTTTTATAAATCTCTAATTACAACTCTATTTTCCTTTTCACTTCTCATTTTAATTTAATCCTTAAATTTCTTATTATCTTTAATATGTTTGACTATTTTATCTTCCTTATTCTATATTACCATGGAACTGTTCTGATTCCTGTTTTCTTTTTAGTGGTTATCATTCTTGCTTATGTTTTATTTATTGTCTTTTTACACCAACAAATTTAGCTTATAATTAAATTATTATCTTTGTTTTAATATGGCTTTCATTTATATTTTCATTTAATTTCATTTGGTAACTTGTTTCTATAATCATGGCAGGAAGTCCGGTCTGTGGGGAGTAGGGAAAAACTCCACCAAATGGAAAGATAGTGGGTCTCTTTCTCTCCAGCCAACTCTGCAGGTGTCACTCTCAATAAAGGTCACATTCTACTCAGTTTTGGTTTCAGACACATACCTTGCTAAATATACATCAGAAACACCTTGAAGAGCGATCATTGCTTTCTTTGAAATATGGCAATGAGAAATGAGAGTGTTTCTTAAAGTCGGGAATGGCCTCTTGTTTTGGAGCCTTTGGGAGATTATGCATAGGGAGGGGGGCTATGGAGGACCGCCTGGGTTCCCTCAGTGCCCCCAAGACTGACATTCCTTTCTTGGATGGGCCAGAAGTATTAACAAACTCCAGATATTCTTTGAAAACTCTGGCTGTTCTGAATTTTCTTCTTGTAAGTCTGTATAAAATCTGAACTCTTGATGTACTTCTTCATCTTTAAAATAGCAGTTTGGTTTCTTGTTTGTGATAAATAGTCTCTAGTTATCAACACGGGAAGCAATTCCTTTGAAACATATTGGCAGATAGCCCCTTAGAAGCTTCTGGAAAGGTGGAGAATAGGATAAAATATAAACTGTACTAGGGAGAGTAGGTATAATGAACTCTTATCCAAGTTTACACCACAGAGAAAATCTAGTTAGGAAGCCAGGATTGGTGGTGGTACCTTCATTACCCTATGAAGGCCAAGAACTCTGCATCAGTCATCTACACTGGTAGCCCTCTTTCCCAAACCGTGAGATTCAAAATTCTGAGTGTGAGCATTCAACTGTCTGTTTCTTAGTTAATTTCTAAGGAAAGTATATATCTCTTTGTGACTTCGTAGCAGTATGCATATTCCTAAAATAGAAGAGTGTCAAATGATGGGTAGTCAGAATGCTACATATATAACTATAGATATTCCTTTGCCCAACCAAGGGATAAAAGCAGGGGTGGATTCATCTTTGTACTCTGTATTAGCAACTCTTTACTTTGACTATTTTTAAGTATAGCTTCTTGAAGTATCCTTATTTGAAATCTCTTCCTTGTTGATCCTTAGTATAATTTACTCTTCAAAGGAATGATTTTAATTGTTCTTTTTTTCTCTCTCTTACAGGATCATGGATTGTTAAAGGTAGACTAGATCTTAAAGGTAATGAAGTTTATTCAATAGGGCGGGTTTTTAGGTAAAGGGAATGAAATGCCTCAATAAAAATACTTTTTTACAATGAGAAATTGTTTAATGACTTGCAGAGTGATAATTCAGTAACTAAAAATGTTAGGCCTCTGCCTCAGATGCTCTACAATATTCTTTTTTTTTTATATAGATTTTTATTAAAATTTATCCAAAATTACGCAAACTTACAGGCCATCACACAAGCTTACAGACCACAATAAATTATACCTTTTGTTTATGATAGGAGCAATGTAAACAACCACCTACATATAGCAATAAGTCACAACTATATAAAATTACTATAGTACCCAGTATACATGTCACTGATTTCAGTTTGGGTTATTAGGTTCTTATTTTTAAGATATCATTATTCCTCTGGATTCCCATTCCCCTCCCCCTTTGCCCTCTTCTTGTTCCTTTGAACTCTTTGTCTATTATCTTATATCTAACACTTGTCTTTTTGTATCCATTGTTTACCCTTTTCTTTTGTTTGTATTTTACCTCACTAAATGAGGGATACCATGTGGTATTCCAGCTTTTGAGACTGGTTTATTTTACTCAACATTATATTTTCTGGGTCCATCCATTTTCCTATAAATGATTCTAGTTTGTCATTCTTTATAACTGAATAGTATTCCATTATATATATATATACCACATTTTGTTTATCCAGCTATCCATTGATGGGTATACGGGTTGCTTCCAGAATTTAGCTATTACAAATTGTGCTGCTATAAACATTGTTGGGCAAGTATCTCTGTAGTATGATGTCTCTAGCTCTTCAGGAAAGATACCTAGTAGGGGAATGACTGGGTCATACGGGATTTCTATTTTCAGACTCTTGAGAAATCTCCATACTGATTTCCATAATGGTTGCACTAGTTTGCTTTCCCACCAACAGTGTCAGATGGTCTATAATATTCTGAGCTCCTATATCATGGTTGCCTGATTGGTTACCACAATTTCATTTCTTTTTTTTTTTTTTTTTTGTGGTGCCGGGCATCGAACTCAGGCCCTTGTGCTTGCAGGGCAAGCACTCTAATCACTGAGCTAAATCCCCAGCCCCTGGTTACCACAATTTCAAGCATCAAAATTCTAAAAACATGTAGGAGGAAAATTTACTTGAAGTAGCAAAGAAAACCTTTCTCAGGCTTCAGGTAGAAATCAGCCAAGACTTGCTAGTTGACCAGATCCTACCTGCATGGAATGCTGGTTAGGTTAAGAATGATCAGCTGACATGGGAGTTCAGCTACACCAACGAGAAGGATCAGAGAAAATGATTCCTTGAAACCAAAAGTGTTCGTTTTAATGTCTAACTCAGTACTTAACTTTTGAGGAAACTTAATTGCCCATAAGAATTAGGCACTTTTTCCAAGGTCATAAGGTTGGCCAATGATAGATCAAATAAGGGAGTCAGGGAACTTCCCAGAGAACTCCTATTTTGTTTCCATTCAGCTCATTCTCATTCATCAAAAAGCTGTGTCTGGAGAATAAAATATATTTACTTTTCAAATTTCCATGACATCAAATCCATCACTATGAAATTAAGTTTGTGACATAGTCCCAGAAGTTGGCTGCATATGTAAAATAGTGTGAGACCTCCTAAGGGAGTTTTATAACAGCACAAACTTTCTTTGGTGTCATCTGTGGCATAATTTCTTAGACCATCGTGTGTTGTGTGCAAATAGGCATTTTGCCCAGGTACAGTAAAACTTTTTGTTTTTCACCCATAGCTAAGATTAAGACTAGCATACTGGTAGGAAGGTGAGGGACAGAGAGACAAAAGGTGATAAAGATTTAAGAGACCAAGTAAGTATAGGAAAGAAACTAGTGGGTCAAAAGACTGAGCCATGAAACCCGGTAATCTAGAGAGGCTTTCATAAAAAAAGTTTTCATATTTCATAAGCCAAGGCCACAAAACGCTTTCTAAGATTGCTATAGTTACGGGTCACGACAACCCCAACGCTCCTGTAAATGTATAACTTCCCGATTTTTCACCCCCCCCGCCCCCCCGCCGCTTGTTCTGTCTGGAAACAGAAGTAACCAATCCTGTAATGCCTTTTACGCTCTGTGTTGCTACCTTTTATCCTTTACTATGAAAGAGTATGTTAAGGCCCTCAACTGGGGCTCAGACTTCAGAGTGGGAACTCCTCTGGGCCCACCTGCACAATAAACTGAGTTTTCAAACTCCCTGAATGGCATTTGGTTTCTCGGCTGTCAATTTCTGCAACATTTCTGGAGGCCCTGGCAAAATTCCAACCATGCTGGCCCCTTAAACCACAGGCGTGGTGGAGCGACTGTGTTGGGCCGGAAGAGCCCTGAGGCCGAACGAAATGGTGCACCACCAGATGGTCTTCCGGGTTCTCTTTCGCTAGGGGATCCAACTCTCCTGGGCCAACGACCCCGACCGGACTCAAAAGACAGACGGACCAACTCACCAGGCGGGACTGCAGGACAAGGTAAGGTCCCAAGATCAAAAACCCAGTCAGGTCCTGCCTTTGGGCAGATGAGGAACTTGATCAGTTCCTGTGGGGCTCTTCAGGACAAAGACTCCCCAGTCAGGGACCTTCCCAAAGCGGGGAGGCAGTAGTAATAAACTCTGTATGTGCGTGAATGAGTGAGCGGCCTGCTTTGCTTACGCTTCAACCTCGAGTCTGTCTGCACAGCCTGCGACGGAGTCTGAGTGGGCTCGTCTGCGGTTCTGTGGGGACTGGCACACAGTTGAGGGTGGCAGCAGTCTACCTGCTCGTATGTCACAAAGCTGAGTCCGCTACGGCCAAGTGACACCTCAGTTCCTTTGGAACGTGGCCAGAGGAGCATCTGACTGGTCTCCTCTGTGGAGGGGGCACCCGCTCTTGTTTGTCTTGCGCCGGCAACGCAGGGTGGAACACATGGGACGGGGGGTGGGGGGGCACGTTAGTTTGGTTAGGTCAAAGCTTGTCTATGTCCAAACAGCCATTTTGTCCCCAGGGCTTACAACAAATTTATTTCTCTGAAGTTTTTAAGGTGCACTTTCGCCCTCCCTTGAGCATTTTCCTAAGCCGACTTATTGAGAAATTAGGCTACCCCCAAAGAGAGTACCCTTTGTGTCAGACTGACCTGTTCCTGCCACACCGCTGGTCCGTCAGGCCAATTCGGGTGGAGTGGCACACACACTAAGGGTGCAGTGCTCTTTTTGAGCCTCATAATGAGGGCATTTTCCTGTGTCACCTGTTTTTGCACCAGCCACTCATCCTGGAGGGCTTTAAACCCCTGGACTGAGGAGAGGACTATGCACTTCAGTTCCTTTCTCTGTTTGGCGCCATCAAGAACCTCACTTACCCAGGAGTCCCCTGGAGCCTTGTTCTTCCCCCAGAAGGTGCATTCCTTCCATGCCTGCCACTTCCCAAGCAGGACCCCTCCTTTTACACCAATCTCTAAGGGACTTGGTGATCTGAGCCATCTTTAGAGAGGCACAAAACCACGCTGCCTGGGAGTACCAGCATTCCAGGAGTTGCGACACCAGTGTTATCTAGGTTGTAAGTCCCTCAGACAAGACCCCACATGAATGAGCTGCTTCCACCCCAGGAGATAGTTTAGAGGCTACACAATGGGGGGAACCTCTTCAAAGACAACTGTTCTAGACTGCATGTTAAGGAGTTTTAGAAAGGATTTCTCTGGAGATTATGGAGTAGAGATGACTCTGAAGGAGCTCTGTGTTCTCTGTGAAGTTGAATGGCCCATTTTTGGCCCATGGAGGGAATCCACGGTTCAGGCTATTCTTCAGGTTGTCACAGGTACCCCAGGCCATCCTGACCAATTCCCATATATTGATTCTTGGCTGCAGATAGCTCAGGCTTTTACCCCATGGGTTTGGTTTAGTGCAGATAGTCAGAGATGGTACAGAATTTTTGTGGCCCAACCTCCACATGGGACCCTCTGGAGTTCCTGCCCCAGCCTCTAGTCCCTAGCACCCTGGACCAATAGCTCTGCCTCAAGAGTCAATGCCAGCCCAGGAGGACCGGTCCCTGGCTCAGCAGCCACAGCCACCCAAGGGGAAGAAGACTGACCTTATCCTTGGTTCAGAAGAAAATTCAAAGGGTTCCCAAAAGATGTTCAGAATCTTCCATTTCCCCAAGGACCAAAGAGAGCTCAAAACCTCTTCCCCTTGAGGAAAGTTCCCCTGGGTGGAAGAAAAGTTGGATTAGAAATCTTAGCTAATTGATAAATTTACTTTTGATTTCCAATTTAAGTTGGTATTTTTGTTTAATTAATATACTTAAAACATTTCTTATGGAATTGTAAATTCTTAAACTACAATTATAGGATTAACTTGCTCCTTAAGGTTTAAGATAAAGAGTATTAATTCAAGGTTGCATAAAAGTCTGTTGATAGCCAAGTTTTAAAGTGTAGCAATCTGAGACCTAAAGCGAAAGAAAGAAAGGAAAAAAAAAAAAAGAGAGAAAGATACCTTAAAATGCAAGCGGCTGCTGCCATGTTTGTTGTAAAAAGTTTGTAGTAAGTAGGATAATAGAAAAATATATAAAGAAGGCTACAAGTATGAGAGATATACTTTTGATATGAGAAGATTTTATATGATAAAAGTTTTGCCCTGCTAGAAGGACAGAGAGAAAAATGACAGGACTGAAAGACTCAAGTACTATCTGTTGAAGAAAAGCTTATTGAAGATAAAGTTTATAGAAAGAAGTAATGCATGTTTACTCGTTAGTTTGGGGGCGCCCAGGCTGTTCCTTCTAAAGGACTAAATATAAAAAGTGGACAGTGCAAACTCTTTTAACTTTTTTTTTTCAGTTGATTACCAAAAAGGCAGGGAGCTAGAAAATAGAACAGTCTAATGCCTCCTACCACGTGGGAGGGGGAGGGAAGGCACATGGCTTCTGCTCTTCTTGATATGTGATCTATAGTTAAATTAAAAGTTGATTTTTCCCTCCAAAGGTAAATTAGAAAATAAAAGGACAAAACCTCAAGGCCTACCCACACCTTGAGTCTTTCTGATTATAAGTAAAAGGTTAAGCTCTCTGTGTCTGTAGAAATAAGGTTTTCTGATTAAGATGCTCTTGGTTAAATTTATATCTATTGGCTTTGTAAATAAACATTTTGTTATTATATACATGAGATACACTTATATTGGGTAATAGGTGTATATGTGGTCATTAACACTGTTTCCTAAATTTATAAGAGTTCTACAGATGTCCTTTAATCCATGTCAATACAGAATTGACAAAAATTCTGTGTAAGCATGTTAAAAGAATCTGAATTTTGCCTTAAGAAAAAAATAAATACATGTAAAGATTTCTTTGTAGCCATGATGCTAATTATCGCTAATCTCATAGTATATCAAAGACATTTTTATTTTCCCAAATATTAGGTCCTTTTAAGATATAGGACTAAAAAAGACACCTTGTCATACTGATGACCTCCAAACTACAGTTGTTCATGATGATGAACTTTTTCAGATTTATGTTCATATGATTGTCATATAATTGTGTTATGATAATTTGATGTGCCTAGACCTTCTACCATCCAGACAATGTCACCATAATGATTAGAGGTTAAACATTAGTAATCTATGAAGTACATTCTACTTAAATATCACTCTGATAACAAAAGTGTTTAAAAGATAACAAATTAGATAAAAGTTTCTATATGTCATTTAAGATCTTATAACTATTTAATAGTAATTAAATAATAAGATAAAAATCTAAATGTGTTTCAGAGGTAATAACAAAATCTAATAATTCTAATATAATGATGTCATCTTGATTGTTATGGCAACGCCTTATGTTGTCTTTAATCTCAGGTTCTCTCCCCCCGAATTCTGCTGGAAACAGAAGTAACCAACCTGTAATGCCAAATATGCTCTGTGTTGCTACCTACCTGTTAGCCTTTACTATAAAAGAGTATATAAGGCCCTCAGTTGGGGCTCAGACTTCAAAATGCAAACTCCTCTGGACCTGCCAGCGTAATAAACCTGAGTTCTCCCACTCTCTTAGTGGTGTTTGGTTTCTCGATGGTTGATTTCTGCAACAAAACTAAATTATATTATGAGGCAGGGTCAATCCAGTCTTGTCAGTTGAAGAGGAAACAATCTGAAGACCCGTGGTTCCTCTCTCAATGCATTTTGAAGAGCTTTTGTTAACACCTCATATGCTCTGCCCACTTGTCTCTATGGAACTCACTGTTCCGGCCACAGACTGCCAGGCAGATGGGGTTTGTCTGAGCACACTCTTATCATGATTGCTATCAGAGTGGGCAATCGTAGTCACTGGCAGATCTATGAGGATTTTGTTTTCTTTCAGTATTTGTTAGGTTCTGAAGGTTGAGGACCTAAAATGAAGTCAAATAAAAGAGATGTGGGAGGCAGGCAAACAATGTAAAATAGATTGAGTTAGACAATCTATAGTAATAGGAAAGGAGCAAGGGCTGATCATATTTTGTAATAACCTACAGATATGGATCTGCTAAATATGTTTTATTCATATGTAGAATTTAAAGAAGCTGATCTCATAGCAGTGGAGAGCAGAAGAGTGGTTACCAGAGGGAAGGAGGGTGGCAGGGATTGGTCAGTTAGTACAAAGGTATACAGTTAGATGGAAGGAGAAGTTGTGGTCTTATTGCATTTGGTTGACTATAGTTAGCAATATTGTATTGATTATTTCAAAATAACTAAAAGAGAAAATTCTATTTTCACCTCAAAGAAATGATAAACATATGATAAATGCCTTGACTTGATCAGAATACATTGTGTACATGGATTGAAACATCACATTGTATTCCATAAATATATATTGTTATTTATGTGTCAATGAAGAAAAATATACTTCATTGACTGCCTCTACCACAGACTTTTGAAATGTCTATTCCATCCAAATCTCGTATAGATACCCCTACATGCTCTCTACCTTGTTACTTCCTAGGGTCAGATGATTGGACCAGGAGAAAGACCTTGTCCAGTATCTGCTTATGCATTGTTTAGTCAGCAAATGTTAGGATTTTGCATGAAGAAATGAGCTGAACCAGTCTGGTTCTGATTCATATGCTGTCCCCATCTCTCTCTCTCATGTTTGAGCTAGACCAAGACTGATATTAGTTAATGGTGGGTAGAAGGGCTCAAACTTTATTATATAGAATTAAGACTGATACACTGAGCCACATGCAAATTGGCTGGTTAGAAGAAGCAGCTGGTTGAGAAAGAAAGCTGGACCAAACTCAAAGAAAATTAGAAATTAAAAACTTTGAGAGAGAAAGAGATGAAGAACAATAACTGCATTTATCACTGTAGATTCCAGTAAATATACCACCAAATACATGCTATCTATTGTTTTTTTTCTGTCCTTGGTCCAGGAAATATGTGTTTTCTTATCGTAAATCTTACTTTGTATTTGTATTAGTTTATTTCTGCTTCTTGTCGACATGAGGGATGTAAGACACTAGAGAGCCAGGTGTCCTGTAGCCCGAAAGTTTATTTTTGGAGTCTTCATATCCTGAATTAAACTTTATCCTCGCCCACAGTCCTTTATAAAAAGTGAAATTCTGTGAAAAGTAATATGCCTACCCCATTGTACATATCCTGTAATCATAGATTCTTAGTCTAATGGGAAAGGTGAGTTGTAGGTGAATGGAAGGAAAGGGAAAGGAGAATTTATCATGCAATCACTTATTTACATGCTAATTATTTTAAAGCCACTTCTTGGAGAAGAGTCTTTGGAGTGAGAAAAAGCACTAAAAGGGAAAAGTAGGGTTGGTAGATTTCAGAAGCAAACAAAGGATGACTTCATCATTCTAAGTAGAGACACTGATCAAGACACATGAACTTTGAAACTGAGCTACTGTCTTGAAAGTAGTAATAAAGGCAATTTATTACCTTCACATCCCTGCACAGTGATTCGCCTCTAGCAAACACTCAATAATTTTAAAACAAGTAATTAAACGTAGAGAAAACCGTGAATAGGGCGTAGTTGTCATTGATAGATCACGAGAGAGCCCTGGAAGACCTTTAAATAAACGACTCCAAAAGTTGTCTCATGTTTTCTCCTCCTCTTTGTGATCAGCAAAGTTTGACCAGCAAGGAAGAATATTATAAAATGTTAAACCACAAGTCAAGGACTTTCCACTTGTAAAACCTTTGCCTATCTATTAAAGTAAGCCTAGTAAACAAGACTGCTTTTCATTCTCTCTCCTACTACACAGAGAAGACAAAGCGGCCCCTCAAAACAGGAGGCTAATCTAGTTTGTCTTGTATATGCCATAATAATGATTGAATCATTAAATCTGTAGAGTTCTTTGCTTATAAAGCCTTTAATTTAGGCTGAGCAAAGATAGCAACAAGGTTTTGTAGTATTATTAGCTCCTCAGTGCAATGTTATGTTCTAAAATTATGATTCTAAAATTACTAGTACAAAATTTAGGACAGTGATGAGGTTTTAGGTCATTCCCTTTTCTCTGATTTAGAATTCTTTGTCTAAGAAACATCACCAGCTTAGATTTCTACAAGAGGGGATAGTTTTGACTGGGCTTCAGGTAGAGGTGTGTAAAAAATGTACTCCAATTCCTATAAAAATAAATCTACATCTATCCAAAGATCAGTCTTATTTATATCTATTTGTTGAATTAAGAGTCATTCATCTTAAGACTGTGGACTCAGAATTACATGAGTGGATGTGTAAGGAAATAAAAGAAAGTTACAGTACCTTAGCCAAACCAGGTCATGACTGCACATACCTGATTGTGACATACTATTAAAGTGTATCTTAGCAGCCAAAAGAGAATATAATTTATAAAATGATAAAATTGCATTTGTTTTTAAAAGGGGTTTCACCTTCAAAACCTTATCTGGATTGCAGATGATGGATGAAGATGTAGGTAAAGGAAGTGTGTCATTGAAGAAAATTAAATGAGTAAAAGGGTGGTCTTTAAAATCTCCCAACATTATACCGCCACAAACTATTAGTCTTTTGGGGACTTTTCCCTGATTCTAAATTCTTTATAATCCAGAGAGGTCAGGCCTTTTTGTGGGTCCATAGGAAACAGGGATGTGAGATGAGTGAATACAACATCAGAAGCCCAGACTACATGAAAGGCTAAGGTAGTGTATGAGCAGATCAGGTGAGTTTGTTTCAGTGTATCCTTTGTGAAAACATGATGGAAAGAAAAGCTAATTTAAACTACTTCCTCCCTCTTCTATCTTTGGGCTTAAAAGGAAAATGGAAAGTGTAGGTATTAAGCTGAATTGTAGTGACATTTGAACCATGTGGTCATCTTAGCTCAAATGCAAGGAAATGTTAAAGGTTATTTGAAATGATCATATCATTAGTTTAATTTTAATACAATCATCCCTGGAGCCAATGAAATAATTAACTCATAGTTTGTTTCTGGTTCAACCACTTGGAATTTTCCAGCACAAGTACCCATTGATGAGGCAGCAATAAACTTGTCCGCGTGAGTGGTGTCTACATGTAAGACACGTGCTTCTTGCACAAGAACAAGTTGTTTCATTTCTGATAATTTAATCTCTGATGTCAAGCTATGATTTTAGACTAAGCAAACTTTCCAGAGTTTGAAGCTCTGTGAAGCCACTCTTAGGGACCCTTGATTTCTGCTTTTTGTGTCTTCCATAGGGCTTCAAGCCCCCCAAAAGAAATCATTGTAAACATGAATTTGATTAAGATGAAGATGAATGATTTCTTCCAGAAATGTTTGAATTAAAAAAATATATATATAGGGGGCCAGAGAAATCTATTGAATAAATAGAAACTAGGTAGCACTGTTCTGTTAGTGTTTTGCTTTCTGAAACATTAATGGACCTTGCTACTGCTCCAGAAACTATTCTTAATTTTCCTCTTGTGCCAAATAATAGCACTGGGTGAACTTATGAACTCATGACATGTAACCCTATAGCTACTCTGATGACTTGGGGGCTCACTGGTCAGTGCTTTTGGCTTCCTGGCCAGGTGAAAGAATGGCTGAGGGGGAAAGAAAGTATACTGAATACTGCTGAGCTCTAGACACTGTCTAGGAGATTTACGTAAACTATCTCCATTATTTCTCATGATGACTTTTGGAGGGATGAGGTGGTTATGCTTACTTTAGACATGGAGAAACTTTGGGGCAGGGAAGTTAAAGTTAATGTAGCTTGGCAGTGGAAGAGCTAGGGCTTTAACCTACGTGTACTTGTATTTCTATTCATTCATTGGCTCACTGAGTCTCTCATTTCCTCACAGACTTCCTGTGTATTAGGGACTGGGGACACAGCAGTATATGAGAAGACAAGATTTTGCATTCATGAGCTTTACATTCTTTTGGAGGATGAAGACAATTTCTGTGGTAACAACCAATTTATGTAGGGCCTTCTAAACACACTATTGTAGGGAATTTGGGCTTTGTTCTATCATGGGGAATCAGTGTTTTAAGTGAAGGGTTACACAATCTGATCACACAATTTTGTCACCACTGGCTTAAAACACTCCAATTTCCAGTTTCAAAAGGTAATACTCTGGCTGATTTTAGGGAGCTAATTTAGGGAAACAAAAGAGAAATTGTTGGGGGAATGTAGGAAGAAATTGCCGTAGAAGTGGGAGATGAGAGTGAAGTGGACTGGGTTGGGAGAGTGGTAAGAAATGTAAGAAACAAGTTTTTATTACTTCCAAATTATGCTTCTTTCATTATTTGATTGTTCTAGGCAGAACACTGCTCTTTAAAGTACTTTGGCCCATCTCTTTGTCTTTTTGCAACTCCAACTTTGCCAACCTCAGACTCAATGGGAAAGACCAAGATTAACCAAGTCCAGCATGGGGAACAGGGAATAACAGACTTTTATTCCTTGGGAATGTGAAACAATTCAGGACTCAGACAGACCCTGATATTCTTGTTAATTGTCTTTTTATTATCCTGCATGGGGTTGTTAATTGTTAGACCCTTGATTTAAGACCTTAGGAATAATTTTTTAAATTTGTTTTTTTGCATAATTTTAGTTTCTAAATCTCTGTTAAGGGCTGGAAATGTAAGCCTTTTTCTGCACTGTGATTTCAAAATAGACCAAGATAGCGCCTACATTAGAACTTTCCTGGCACCAGGGAATCTGAAGCAGTCATTCTGGTCTGAGAATGAAATGTGGTCATTAACAAAGAAAATTGGAAACTAGGCGGCACTTTTCCATTAGTGTTTTGCTTTCTAAAACATTAATGAACCTTGCTACTGCTCCAGAAACTATTCATAATTCTCCTCCTGGTGCTCAAATATAATGTTACTGACCCACCATCAATAAGACATGAGATTTAAAAAAAATTTTAAATTGTTTAGATAGAGCTGTAATAAATATTATATTAATTACAGTTATTTCTGGATAACAAATCAACATGCAATAATTTAACAGCAATATTAATAAAAGCAACAATAAATATCCAATTTGTTAGACAAGTACCAGTCTCATCTATCACTTTTATGTCAATTTCTTCCTACCTTCCCCCCTGATTTCTCTTTCTTCCCCTAAGTTAGTTCCCTAAAAAAAAGCTGGACTGTTACCTTTTGAAACTGAAATAATGCCTATCTAAATATACTCTTAAAGTAGTGCTTACATTGTCAAAATATTAATTTTTAAAAATAGTTTCTTAAAACAATAGCTATTTATTTTAAGGTGGAGTGATCAAAAATAGGTGTGACAGAAACAAGGCCAGCTTTCTAAGATGTGTCAAACTCAAATATGTTTAAAACATGACTGTAAAAGTGTTTAAAAAGCCAATATCCCAGCAGATTATAAGTTAGTAGATAGAAGAACAATTAATCTTTTAATTATTAGAAACTTTTGTTGTAAAATATTGAAGTTTTTGACTGCACAGCCAATGTTCTACATTAAAATGTTTCCTAAAAACATTAGGTTTGTCCAAAGTTTCTCATTGATTTGTACATCCCATTTGACACTGCTTATTTCACTTTTGTGTTGATAAACTTTGTGATAAACAGATTGATTTAATTTCTGAGATATGGGAGTAACCATCTTTAAACTTCATCATGCATTGTAGGCAATCGCCTGGGTCACATGTGACATAACTACAGTGTTAGATAATATGCAGACACTCTTCCAGTAATCTACACGTATTGCTTCATTTCAACCCTCACAACAGTCCTAGAAGGTATGTAGTGTTAGATGTAGTTCCCAGAGGAGGAGTTGGAGACACAGAGCTTTAGCTAAGGGTACCATAACCTGAGTAACTCAGATGAATAGATGGTGGAGCTGCTTGGGTGACTCCAGAATCCACACCCTTGACTACACTGCAACAGGGTTCCTTCCCATAGGCAAGGCCATCCAGGCCCTGCCTATTGTCTGCACCATGCTACCTGTGGCTCTTCCTCCCCTGAAGAGCACAAATGCATACGTTTTAAAACAAAATCACACACACACAAAAACACACACACACACACACACACACACACGCACACGCACACGCACATGCACACACACATACAGAGTCAAAATTACAAACCCGAGTAAGTAGGGGGAAAGAACTGTAGAAGTTTAGATTTTAATATCCAATCCTTTGTTGTCTCCTCTGTGTTTTTAAAGCCTTTCTTGGATATTTCTAACATCATTCAGACTTTTTAAAAAGTGACATTTTCATTCTGTCCAATATATATCCACCTTTTGACAACTGAAAAGGTCACTGCTTTCTGAATGTTGAATTCAAGGTTCTTTATGCAGGGAGAACAGCCCTTCTCCCCCACCAAAAAAAGAGTTGTAGCAACCACCAGTAAGAATTGAAGCAACCACCTAGACAAACTGAAAAATCTAAGAGAATTGTTTTGGCTTAAATTCAAGTCTCAAATCATAGCTTCTTGTTTGAGATATACTAAGTTCTCTGTGCATTAAGAAAGAAATGAAATCCTAGTTTTTAGAACTCACCCTGTTGTCCACATATATTTCTGTTACTTTCAGCATTCTGAATGGGTTCAGTTGAGTTTGGTGGTAAGAACATCTAAAACTAGAAATGTGATAATTACTATTATTTATGTTTAATTGGCTTTTGTAAAGATGTTTAATTTTTTTCTGAGCTGTCATTTAATACTCAGGCTTTTCCACTTCTGGCTTTTCTAACCATATAAAGCAATAGAAAGTAAACTTAGAAATACACTTGGAGAACAAGACAAAGCTGAGATCTCTTAGAAATTATACAAAACAACTCTATTAGACCAAAGTTAGAATTTAAATATGATTGAACAGCTAAATTACAAGGTATGTTATACTAAGTGGCACAGGATACTAAAGAATGTTCTTTGTTCACTAGAGACTTCTTTGCTTAGAAGGCTATAGCTAGAAAACAGGAACCGACAGTACTTGAATAGTGTTAGCGTCGTTCCAATTCTGCTTTAATATATGAAGCATTAGAGTTTATTGGTGTGTGGCTGTAACTTTTCTTGTATTTGATCATATTTTTATCACGTACTAAAGAAACAATAATAGCTAAAGTGGTAGATTCACACTATTCTTTACCAGTTTGCTTTCTAAGATGCTCATGAATTTTTACTTTGCGTTGCAACTACTGATAAGGAAAATTTTTCTAGCTCTTCGAAGGAAAGTTACTATGAGGATGAGTGGCTTCTTGTTCACAATAGATTGTTGAGAAATTCCATGATAGCCTCTCAAGCATAACTAAACTACAGAGTGACTGGAATAAAGCTTAGTGCTCATCTAACTCAACCTTTGCTCTTTACAAAGGTAATTAGAATTGGCACTGCCTCTTAAAGCAACATGCTTGTCAAGAAGCGAGGGAGAAAACTGAAGTAGAGCTCTCTGTGGTTCCTGGAGCCACTGACCTTGGGAGAAAGACCATATTTTTGCCCTGTGTGCCCAGCCCCTCATCTTTAGAGGCTACTTTATGATCTGGCCTTTTTCAGTTCCTCAAATGCACCAGCTTCTTCTCAATTCAAGCTTCTGTTGCCTTTGGCTGGGCCATAATCTGCCCCCTACTCAGTTTCTACACTACCTTCAGCTTTTACTAACGCAGTATCTTCCCTGTCCCCTGCTTTCGGGTCACCCTACATGTTCTCATACTACTTCCTTTTTTCTTTCCTTTTTGGTCCCCATCTCTCCCCATGTTCTGTACTTCAAAAAGTGTATAGCTACAAGCATTTTCATTTCTGTCCCATTGCTGCGCAGCACCTGAGCCACAGACATATTCTACACATACATATTCAGTATATTTTGTTAAATGAATGAATACTGTGAATGAATATTTTGTTTTTCTTGAGGCATATTAGATGAGGCTCAGGTTTGTGGATAAGGAGAGTTACTAAGTGAATGCAAAAAGAACAGACAAAAGGATTTTTGCTAGGAAGACAAACTTTACTTTCAATTTAACCTAGTGTCCCTTCCGACTATCAGTTTAGACTGTGATAACTGCTTCCATCACAAATCGGACCACTCCCTAGTTCTTTGGCAAGGACCCGTATAATTCATAGAAGGACCAATACAGTAAACTAGTGAGGCTGACAAAATTATTGCAAAACTCTTGGAAAAAATGCCCCATTTTATAGAATTGTGAATTGGAATACTTAATAATCTTTGAATTGCAACACATTCTTAAGATACCTAAGTTCTTTTTTTTTATTTTTTTATTTTTAAACCAAGAACATGTATTGGTACATTCTACATACAATGGTCACATTCATTACATTAATTCTGTACCTATACATGATGTATCTTGGTTCTCCCCTCTCTTCCCCCCTCCCCTCTGCACCCTCCCTCCCTATTTACAGCAGGTTCATTCATCATTTTCCATATTTTCCCATTCCCCTCTCTCCCCTGTTGCCTTTCT